>VYZT01036701.1:0-40477 GCA_013400735.1 Pomatostomus ruficeps
TTTAGTGATCTGCCAAATTATGTGCTAATATTATTTCATTATTGCTCCATAATACCTCACTATGTTTTATACGCCGTCATTTCATGTTCTCATCCCATCTGCTGTTCATTCTTCATGTATCATGACATACACTTTGTAGGGCTGCTGTGTAGGCATAAGACTCAGGTCATTTTGAACCAAAGAGAAAGAAACCCCAAGGAGAAGAGTCAGCCTAGAGAGCACATTGCCAAGAACTCCTTTTCCTTGTTTTAGAATGTGTCAGTTCATATATTTTGTGTGCAAGCATAACAGCAAGAGACATTAGTCCTCAAATAATATGTTCTCAAGTAGATGAAGTTTTTTGATTTTTACAATCCACAATTTAAATTCCATGTAGAAGGCAAAGCAGCAAAATCTGTGTCTTCAAGTAGATTTTGTAATATTCAATTACATGAGCTTAGTTGTGGCCATTTTTTTTAGTAATCTAAACACTACGTTTTATTACTAATTTCTTTTTTATAAAGGACTTAGATTTCAGTCTTATGAGGATGACACGCTGTCCCTGATCAGGACACGATGAAGGAATTAACCATGGTGACGTTTTCATATTTGAGATTAAAAGAAGACACACATCTGCCAAATGCAAGTAGAAGGAAAAATCTTGTTACTTTTTCTAAATCCTCTGAAAGCAGCTGGATTTTTTACTCATCCAAATTGTGAAATTTTGTCAAGATTGATGTCCACATAACAGTGTAGAGAAGCACAGAAAATCTTAAGAATTCAGGATGTGTGCTGGTCTCATAAGAGCAAAGTCAGAAAAAAAAGCAAGAGTGCATTTTCTCTTTAGTGCAATAAGCCAATTACTTCCCTTTAACTTCACCCTCATGCAGGCACTTGTTTAAAAACAGCAGATGTTTACAGTTACTGACTGTGATTTGTTTTTCTCTGTTTCTCTATGTGTTTCTCTATTTATTCTGGATAAATTTCTTATCTTACTGGGTTTTTCCTGCACAAAATCTGAGCAAAAGTTAAAGGGTCCACAGTGTCATCTAATTGCATTCTTTCTGCTGTCTCCACTAGCTCTTTAACTACTTCAGCCCAGCATGAGCATGAGAATCAGGAGCTGGAATAATGTACCTGGACCTGGAAGGTGTAGAGGAGATTTACACCCTTCTGTCATAAACATCGCGATGGTCCTGGCTTGCTGGCTTATCAGGATGGCCTTGGAGTCCAGGCACAGTAGTGGGGCTAGTGAGATGAAGCTATTTGCTAGCTTCTAAAGCACTAAGAAAGTAATAGTGCTTGGTTTTCTCGTTTGGAAATAGAAACATTGTCAAAGAAGCAGCAATGTTTGCAGTAGTGTAGTAGGTACATTGTCATCAAATACAAAGGAGATGCTTATTTGTAGACTTCGGTTCTGTACAGTTCTTTTATTACAGGACCATGTACTTACTACCACCATCTTTCAAAGTTGATCTTTCAAAGTTGGATTTGCTTGAAAGATGTATAGTTCTCTATGGGATGCTTCCTGCAGGATGTTTTGCATCCTGATTTATGGAAGACCAATCTCTGCAAGATTTGTGCATCTTGCAGAAAAAAAATACCCACAAAGCAAATATATATATCTAAAATGATGTTAACTTGGATAGCTTCATCTGATAGCAGAATGGTAAACAGCAAGGCTGTATCCAGCCTTACTCTAAATTTGCTCTGGGTTACACCTGCTAGGGGCTTATCATTATGAGCATGTTGGCAAGGAGAGTATGCAATGCATATTTCAAAGAGATTGAACGAATAAAACGTGTCCCTAGATGGATTTAACATGCAGAGTGCCCCTTTCTAGTTCTCTGTAGCTTGCTGACTCAAAATGCGGCACGAAGAAAGGAGATGAGCAAATGTTGAATGATACGAGATGGCAGCTACAGTTGGCTTAGAGAACTGTTCTGCCTCTGGCACTTTGGATCATGAACTTCATCACATCCAAGAAATGTTAACAGCTCGGCCTGGGGGCTTTAGCAGCTCTGAGTGTCTTTGTGGGTTTGTACTGACAGCTCCCCCCCATCAGTATGCTGCAATTGGCATTCTGGAGCTCACATGCAGGAGGGTCTCAGCCTGCTATTCTTGTGCAGAAACACCATGATGGGCATCTGAGTGACATTCTGATTTGATAATGAAAGTGCCATTAAATCAGAAAAGAGAAAAATGCCTGTGTTTGTGGCACAAGATATTTTGTGTGACCACTGAGGTCATTTGAGACAGGCCTGCTGTTGAAATAGTTATACAAGTTTGCCAGCAATGACTCACTACCATAGTGGCTGCAGATAAATTCCAGTTGCTTTCTACTTGTTTTTGAAGATTTTGGTATTAGGAGTTTCTTCATGTTGACTAAACAATAAAATTCTAGCAACGCTTAGATTTACTTGATGAAAATTAAAATTTCTAACATTTCTTTGTATCTGAAATGCTTCAACAAGCTGTGGTCAATACATTCTGCTGTCCCTTTTGACTGTGTCAGAAGGGGATATGCTTTAGCACCATTGAAACCTTCTGTTTTGTCAGCAACAGGCCTTTCCTTCATGTGCCTGTTTGTAAAGAGGTTCTGACTGGCATAAGAACGCAAATCATTTTGGATGCTCATATCTCAGATGTTTTCTCATCTCTCTCATTTAAAGAAATGCATTATGATATCACATCATCACCTATGAAAACCAAACTCATGGATTTGGGTTGTGCTAGATAATGTTACACCTGTCTCTTTCTCTCCATGTCTATATGATTTATTTAGAGATATCTAAACTTTATTGTAAATAATTGACAGCGTTAATGGCCAAATGTATTGTTCTGCCATCCTACAGATAAGGAATTTTGATAGTAAAATATTACATGTTTGGATCATAACTATGCAGGATATCTGTGGCAGAATTAAATAGAATCCATGTTCTTAAGCTTTTTATGGTGCTTTTTAGGTTAAAAGATCTTAAGAAATTAAATACTTACAGTGACTATTTATCTTCTCCAGTTTATATTCTCTTCCAGCTGTTGAAGGTTTAGATTTTTATTCAGTAGAAATAGATTTTATTCTTTAAGAGCCACAGAGGTTCTGTATCTATCTATATATTCAGAATTACAGGGGTTCTGTATACAGAGAGACCATTCTTTTATCGTTTAGGAGCTATATGAGGTCTTATACTGTATGCAGCTAGTTGTAAATTTAATTGTCCATTTATTGTTCATCCAGTCGGAACTGGCTACTGGCCTCTTGAGAGATAATGCAGGATCAGTACAAGAAGAATAGTTACTGCCAGTTCAGCATGGAGTTACTGTCCTTCCTGTAGGTAATTTTGAAACTCTCTGAATCCGCATTCATTGCAGTTAGTAGTAGTTTGCCGGTTAGGTGATATTGGTGATGCCTGGGAAAGAACATGGTTGTGATAATAATGGGTTCTTCAGAATTGATTTTGTGGAGCTATTCTGTGGATCTGCACTGTCATCTTCATTTGACTCCTACTGTTGAACTGGAGGAAAAAACCTGCCATTACTTGCCTGTTGCTAATAATGATGTAGCAAGAGCAGTGTTATCGATCGAGTCTGCAGCTTCCACTGGATGTTGAACATGGAATTGTAAATGCTTTTTTTGTTGTTCTTTAAAGGAATATTGAGAATTCTCATATTGTGGCTGACACTAAGATATGTAATGTTACTTTGAAAGCACAAGTGAATTAACCCTTAAAATGCTTTCATGAAATGGGTGAATGTAAAAATGTTGCAGGTGGTGAATAGGGACACAAAATTAAATGTTTTTTTCAGGTCACTCAGTAGACCTATGGTAAATCTATGTGCTGGACTGAAGTTTCTTTAATTGAGTTGCTAATCTTGTTTCTGTATAGAAACTGAATTTTAAAAAACCCCACATATTCTAAATTTGTCCCAAGAGTCACTAGTCAAGCTGAATTAAGACACTCCTCAACAAAGCAGCAGCAATGTCATCTCTTGCAAATACTGAAAGCACTTATCCCTTGATGATACCCTGCCAGAACTGCTTGGAGCTTTGTTTCAAATTCCTGAAACTATCTTCGAGTAATCTTCTAAATAATACTTTTCTATAATTTTAACTTTGATCATGACTCAGAAAAATAGCTAAAGCAAGCTGCTGTTTATGTTTTTTTTTTCCTTTTGAAAGGTTGAAGTCTAAAATGATATATTGGTATTTTTCTTCCATGAGCTTTACCTTGCTAACTATGAAAATCTTTCAGCAAAGCTAGTGGTTTAGTGGTATTTCAGATATCTTAACTTTGTTTGTTGTTCTTCTTTGATGCCATAGTGCAACAAATAAATAATGGTCCGTGTTTGCTACTATTCCCTGCGGCTGTTTTCTGCAAAGCTATAAGGAGAAAAATTACTTGGATGGTTGTAAAAACTAGTTCATAGCCAGGAGAGTCCTGATTCTGTGCTTGTTTTTCCACAGGCCTGCAGAACTGGCATCAAAGTATGCCAATTTCTCTGAGGGAGTGTGCAAGCCAGGCTATGCATCAGCGCTCATGACTGTCATCTTCCCAAAGTAAGTAATCACTGTGGGAGGTTTTTTCCCACTTCCCCTGATGACTTCTCATCCCTCAAGGTGGTGATGGGCAGAGTTTGTCTTGAAAAGTGTCATTACTCTGTCACTTGATTGGTTCAGGGAGACACCAGTGTTGAAATTCTGGACTATTTGAGTGGTCAGTGGCAATGGCTCAGTTGACTCCAGTCTGACTAGGACTTTGCTCGAAGAGTAGAGACTTCTGGGTGTTGAGTAATAAAATAAATTATGTTGTCAGTGCATGATACAAATGTGTATTCAAGCTCACTGCTAGTACTACATCATGCAATGCTCAGGAAGCTTTGGTCATGGTTAAGCTATCTGGAGTAGATAGTAAAGTGTGATGTTTTGTTGTTGGTTGATTTGGGTTTTGTTCTTGGTAGAAACTGGGGGAAGCATCCCTCAGGTGCCTGGAATTTGTAGAATTGCTGGGAGACAGTTCAGAAGATAGATTGGCAGGAACATTAATCTGCTGAGGCTCAAGGATTTCAGTTTGGTGCATTGAATGGAAAATTTGATGAAATGGTTGTTTGACCTTTGTACAACCTTCTTGTACACATGGAAGAGATGCTCTAGTGAAAAGATCTCTTTGGCAAAAGAGGTTGTGGACTTTTTAACATAACTGGCACTTTTCCAAAAGAGCTATTTTATTTCTTTTAAGGAGGGAATTTCCATGACTTGTGCATGTAAAGGTTAGGTTGAGTGATCTTGGCCTTCAAGCCAAGCATGAAACTGTTGGTATCTTCTGTCTTTGTTTTTGTTGACAAGCATGGTGTCTGTAAGCTTTTTTAAAATTTAAAAAAAAAACCCTGACATTGCCTTGTAACCAGTAGATACTACAGACAAGCCTTAAAACCAAAACAGAACAATAAAGTTTTCCATCACCAGTGTAAACCAAACAATTATCAGTGTTATCTTCTGTGAGAATTTTGGAACTCCAGTTAGAATATAAATACTAGAACTGAAAGTGAGTGCTTTTAAATCTGTGTTTGTGTACATATTAAATGTAAATAGTATAGAGCAGGATAAACTCATTATTAAAAATTATTAATCTTATTTTAATTTTAAAAATACTTTGGTTTTGAGAAGGAGGTTTTTAGCCTCCTAGAATCTGAAGTGATATTTATTCTCTCCCTCAGCAGCTGCTTACAGACCCTTGTTCAGTCACCTTCTGCCAGTGGTTCACTGCATTGAACTAATTCTATGCAAAGAGGTACAAATGTGTCTCTAGTCAAAGCAAGTGATTGTTTTCTTGTTCATACATTGAAAAATCATATTCACAGTTTTAAAGACAGCATCTCACCAGGTATTTATGTTCAGATGCTTGTCTAATATGGACCTTAAAACTTAACTAATGTTGACACTTTTTCCCACAATATCTTTGATTTCTTTATGAATTTAATTCAGTGTTGGACATTTCATTATTTTACCGAGTACTGCTGTAAGGATGCCTGACCAGTAGTTTGGAAGCAAATTCTGTGCTACACTTAAAATTCCTTCTCTTCTGCAACTTTCCTTGTACTTGGAGAACTATGCAAAGTTAATATTACCAATCCAACTATCATAATTCAATATATTTAGGGCTCTTAAAGCCAAATTATCTTGATTGTTCACTTAAAGATTTGGGCTGCATGATTTGTTTTATGCTAGCTTTTGTTTTCAGTTGATCATATCATTAGGAAACCATCATCTCTAAAACTGACATTTTTTAGGCTTAGCCTTTGCTGTAAAATGTGTGTTTTTGTTGGGTGTTTTTAATATTTGGATAAAGTTGGTTTGGCCGTTTTCAAGCATGAGTAAAATGAATAAATGTTTTCTCATTTTAAGGTTCTTGACTTCTTTGTGCAATTTTAAATGTAAATAGGCAAAATATGGTGGAAATAGTTGAAATAGAATGCATATTTCTCAGAGGATGTATCTCTTCTTGGTAAGTGCTTTTTTGCTGGTAAAAATGAGAGTTCAGACTTTACCAAGCATAAGTAAGTGCTGGATGGATTAAAGAGCAATGCCCTGAGATATCCCAAAATGTGGCTGATGGTAAGGAAGGACTAAATGTAAGTATGTTTGTTTGCTTGTTCGTTTGCTTGTTTGTTGGTGTGTTTTAATGAGGGCCTCAGTCAATCAGTTCTCAATCTAGCAATGCTTGATCCCTTCATCAGTAATCCTATCTGAAAAAAACCTGAGGTTGTAGACCACTAAGTAAAGGGTCGGTTACTTATAGAGAACAGTCTGGATTGCCTGATTTAAATGGCCACAGTCCAACAAAATATATGTTAATATATCCAACATGAAATAAAACATCTGGGAGGAACAAATTCAGATTATACCTTGAAGGTAGAAAAAACTCTGTCTTGGAAACAGAGAAATCTTCATGTAATCATAACAAAATACCATTTCTTAAGTGCTATTTCAAGATCATGTGTGCATAAATAAGTTGAGAATTTTGTGTGAAACACTGATGTAGAATTAAAATACAAAACCTCATAATCCAAGATTTCTAGAATACTATGTTCAGTTTCAATGGTAAAGTGTGAGAAGGGAGGGGAAATAAGAGATGGAAGAAAAGCCACAAAAATGAACAACGACTTGCTTAAACAGTAAAGTAAACAAGACTCCTAGAAATAAGTCATCTTTCTGAAGCAGAAGTTGTATCCAAATGAGGAGACTAGGAAAGAGCATTAACTTTGGCAAGTTAAATATAAACCATAATGAGGTAGAGCAAAAAAAATGTTGAGGAACAACTTTGTAAAGACATTTAAAAAAATAATAAAGCTTTTTGTCTAACTGTCAAAGGCAGAAAGCCTGTCAGAGATCCCAATGAGCTGATAGATGTTCATAATATTACATGTGAGCTAAGGGAAGGTAAAGCTGTAGCAGAGAAGTTATTTGCATTGCTATTCACTGCAGAACAGTTCCCATGTGGAGCCTTCATTTCCAGGGGACAGGCTGGGGGAAAGTGACAGAAGCTTGACGTTTTGGAGTGAATTCCTAGCACAAAGAATTGCTAGGAAAAGTTCTCACTTTGTGAGGAGCTCGGTGTTGAAGTTGGCGAGTTACACACGGTTGGGTATAATCATTGCTTAAATTGGCCTTAGAATGAAAGAATGAAAAGCAGTAAACGTGCTGGGCTTTTCAAAAAGGGTCTGGGGGGTTGTTTGGGAAAGTGGAAAATAAGAGCAAGCCTGGTTTCTGTATCAGATTCCTCCTAGAACCTAAAAATAAAGAATAGAATTAGTGTTTGTTCACAGATAGAGAGGAGACAAGTTGTCTTCTGCAGCTGGAACTTCTGCCCTCTAAATCTGCTTTTGTTGTTTGAATGACTGGATCAGCATTTGATAAAGGTAATTTAACTAATACAATGTGTCTGGATTTCTTAAAAAAAATGTAATATACACACACACACACACAAACCACAAGCAAGCAAACCCCTGCCCAAAAAACCAAAAACAACCAAACATTTGCTGTTTCAAAGATTTTTGGAAAATTAAACTGGCGTAATCCTGTAGTGATTAGGTAATGACTAGGTAAATAGTGGAAACTGTATGGAAAAAATAAGAAGATTGGACAGTACAGAGATGTTATCCCTGGAGACTTCAGGAGGAAAGTGTGCTGGGATCTCTGCTGTTCCAAGTGCTCATAAAGTACCTGGAATGGAGGATGAATAATAAAGCACCGATACATTTTTCCAGGTGGTAAAACCAAAAGCTGAGTATGGGGAATGTCAGAGTGACTTCACAGTGGCAAGTGGTGGGGCAAGCAAATAGCAGGCCGAAGTCAGTTCTGGTAGGTATAAGATAGTATTTGTGGAAAAGACTGATCTGACAGTTTATGGTGCGTGGTGAACTTCGCTGTGCCTTAGTTATACTCTGTGAAGTAGAGCAAACAGAGGGTATTCACAAGCCTGCATAACATAGTGAATGACATGGTTTGACAAGAGTTGGAGATATTAAATGCAAATATTGTGCTCCAGGTTTAAAATGAATAAAGGTAAGTGCTATTTCATGCTATTTCCAGTTACATTTTTCTGAGAATGGGCTCCATAGTGGGCAAAAGATTATAAAAAATTAAATATACTCTTAAGTATTCAGGCATGGAACTCTCTAAATTGCATCCTAAATGGATGTTGAGGGCAGCATGTAGCTTGACGTATTCTGTTTCTCAGCCTTTTTACTGGCGTGTTGTCCCATGGACACAAACATCAAGTATGGGGCAAAATGGATGCCTGGTCTAATCCATTCTGCCCATACCTTTCTTTTCTGGGTTTTTTAATGATTATGCCTTAAGCACAGAGTGACATAGCTTCAGAAAAACATGCTGTAATCTGAGTCACGACAGTGGCTTCCCACCAAGAGAAATGGGTGCATGATCTTAGTACTGCATCTCACTATAGTGGGCCCAGCTGGGGTGTGTCTGCTGCTCACTGTAAATGAAGGAGTTACCTAACTTTCACTTTCCAGGACAATATGATTCTGCCTCTTGCAAATCTCCCTACAGCAGATAATGACTCAAAATGCCTGAAATAAGGTTACTGGTTTCAGAATGATACAAAGAAAATGGCAAGTGTGTTTGGTAAAATGGCATCAGTAGGTCAGTGAATTAGACTACTTTATTCAGTGAATTACACTATTTTAGTTGGCCTGAGGTCACCTACAAGTCTGGAGTTAATGCTTTGACCTTTTTGTAGAAGGCACTAAATTGTATTTGCAGTGGTAACACTGCAGTCTCCTGCGTGTCTGGCCTTGCTGTGGAAACGATGCTGCTTGTGTACAGCTCTTTCTATGCCCTATTCTTTATCAAATGAGAAAAGAGACCTCTGCCCATGGTTTGTGGCTGACATGCCAGCCTGGGACAGTTCAGCTACTCAGTACTCAGCTGCAATTTTCCAACCACAAGCTCTTGTAATTTGGCAGCTAATACTAAAAATTAGAGGAGGCAGTAAATAAAGAGGGAATGTCTGCAGCCTGCAGACTTGTATATCTGTGTTTGGTAGGGGAACATTGCAAAGAATTATTTAAAGAGTATCTGAAAGTATTTCAGAATAAAGGAGAAAGGGGAAGTTCAATATACAACAAATCCGTTGGCGTTGGAACCAAAAGAGTGAATTTATCATTTGTGAGTCAGATACATAAGATTATTTTTGCACCAAGGATATGATTGTAAGCATCTTCTAGTCAATTGCTGCCAAGAAATAGCCTTATATGAATCACAAACCTCTTTTAGTCAATTCATAAACAAAATCAGTTTGATTTGTTTGATTATTCTGGTGTGAACTTTCTATTGATCAGCAATTGGTGTTTTCTTCGCAGTCATATATTTCTCCCCTCTTATTTTTCCGTACTGTAGCCTGCTCTTCACTCAGAGGATAAGCAGATAAAAAGTCTTCTGGGTTTATATTTTCATGCTGAATTGCTTCTTTGTACATAAAGTTCAAAATTTTTAAAGCTTTCGTATCAGCAGACAGTGCATGACATGGATTTATGCCAGCCATAGAAATTTCAGTGGCTTTCTCTGAAGTCATTCTGTGAGGTTTTTTTCGTGATGTTTAGTTCCCCCTTGATTTTGTAGGTCACAGCCTCCTGTGCCTTTCTCCACTTCCACAGGCTGGGGGAGTATAGATGGGACAGCACCAGAAGGCCATTCTTTAGAGTGTAGACTCCTGTCTCCTTCACATCAGAGCTTGGCAAAAATTTCTTTGCCATTGGTGTCCTACAGATACGGTTTTGCAGCTTTTATATTTTAGGGAAAAAACATCATTCTTTTATGCAAATGGGGGATAGGAACTTCAGGTAGAACTGGAGCTTCAGCAAAGGCTTTTGTAGGAGTCAGGATAATTTAAAAACGTGGTCTCCTGATCCTAAATATTTCCACATTGGTTTCCATATCTCCTTTGAGGAAGCTGTGCTTCTTGTAACAAGCACACAATAGCATCTGTCCATCCCACACATTTCTGCTTTGTTGTTTAGATATTCAGAAAAAAAATTCTAAAAAGAGAATTTTTAACCCCCTGCTTAAAACTGACTTTATGCATGTCTGACTGTTTCTTTGCCTCCTGAATTTCTGCTGTGCCCAGCATGGGCTTGTACTGAAGTGGCAGGGCATGAGCTCAATGCTTGGTGGCTGTCAGTGCAGGTGAAGGCTGCTTCCTCTGTGATTAACTATTTAAGGAGAGCAGAGGAAGGCAAAGGATGGCAGCTTCATGTGGTTTCCGAGAGCTCATGAAGAAATAGGCTGGATAATTAATGTGCCACTGAGGATTGCTACAGGGATTCAAAACTGTTGCCTGACTGTTGTGTGGTGCATAGCTCGGGATCTCTTCAGGTGCAGTGGGTAGTATCTCTTAATTTTTCAAGGTATATAAAACTGTATATATACATGCTGAAATAGTTATTGATAGTAGAGGTTTTTTGTCTTCTAAATATAAGTATAATCAATGAGTACATCTCATTTTGAAACACACTGAGGTGGCTCATTTTGTTAATTTGAGCTGTGCAAGCAGCTTGGGTTCAACAAAGAGTGGACACATCTCAAGACTTCCACTGAAGTCAGGGTCCCTGCATCCCAGACACTGCTGTGGGAAAGTCTTTCTGCTTTCCTTCAAAACAAGATTGCTGCTGTTCTGGGAATGGGGAGTACTCAAATCCCTGTCCTTCTTTAAGACTCTTGTTTTGTGCCTGTGCATTCATTCAGGAATAGTGTGTGATGGTGACAGAGATTGTTTCAGAGCTCACAGTTAGATTTGGAGTTCCAGTAAGTTCTGTTATCACAGCTCTGAAAGGAACTTTGTGGATGCCAGTGCCCAAAAGGGTGTTTGGGGAGGCCAGACCACTGACCTGGAATCTTTCCCATAGCTCCCATCTGTCCCCACATCAAAGACTAAGGAAATATCATTGTTGCATTATTAAGGTTTTAATTTGAAGGGACAAGTTGATGCAGGTGTATTTTCTTCTAGGCAGTGCTGAACATCATCAGTTTCACTCATTTTCTTGGTTAACTCTGGCTAAAAGAGTTCAAGACTCACGGGAGGGGAAAAGAGGGATAAAAGAGAAGTTGTTGGCACCCTGGTCAGTTAAGCTGTCAGGGTTTTTTCCATTTCTCCAGACTCCGGGCTGTTAAATGCCTGACCTGTGCCAGGGGTATTGAATCCTGCTGCTGCTCACCCTTACCTCCTGTCACCTCCTTATTCAGTGTTTTGTAAATCCCAGGCTAAACAAACATGCAAGCCAAAACATGCACCCTCTCAAATCACTCCTGGTGTCTGGGTAGCACCTCCCCACGCAGAACTCTGTGGCTTTTTCAGTAACACATCTTCCCATGCAGTCAGCTGCTTTTCCACTTCACTGCTGGCTAAGGGAATATTTTGCACTTCTCTACCTTTCTTACCTTGTGAATTTTATGAAGTGGTGCCTTCTTCCTCCCTTATATGTTGGTTCTGGAAAAACTTTCTCAGGTTTTTCGCCTCTGCAGTTAGTTTGTTGGGTATTATATATAATTTGAAGGCGGTTGCTAAGAGGATGATTTTTAAAAATATATATTAGTGTAGATTTTGAGTGACAGAATTGGGTCGAGTATACAACAGGTATAATTCCTATGTTTGTTTTATTGTCACGGACTCATTTGAGAGATTTAAATCTCTCATACTTCGGCCTAAAGGTGACAAGTATGTTATCTCACAAAATATTTTTGCTGAGGCTGTCTCTAGTGAATATACAGCACAGTCTGTTAGGAGACATTTGCTTTCAATGTTCAAACTAGGATTGTTGTCTGAGCTTTTGTTGCTATTTATAACTGGGCCAATTGGATTGCCTTTCACGACACCCTGACTGCTTCAGTCCCTTGCACCTGCCTTGTCTGTAGGAGGAAGCTGGGATTAAGAAGCAATGTTTGATAACTCATGTCCAAAGTGTTGCAAACATCTGGTACTGAAGTGGTGGTAACCAAAGCTTCATTTAAAGTGTGGTCATATAACTTAATTTCTCTGTGGCAGATTCCCTGCATTCATTTTTTATTGTAGAGAATAGTGCTTGGAACATAATTCCAGAGAGAAGCAGATGAAACTGGACACAGAACTTCACTGCTAGCTCTGAAATTCATGCACTGATTGACCAGCTGGAACTCGTACTTCAAAACAAAATTCAATGGCAGCAGCTCATTGCTTCACTTCTGGGTAAACTTCTGGGTAAACAGACCATCTCCATGTGCATGCTGCTGCAGTGAGGTTGAAGTAGACATGGCATAATGTAAGAGCAGATGTAAAAAAAAGAAAAAAAGAAAAGGCTCAGTTTCTGTGTCTGCATCCCCACTGTTTGCCTAAGGAGTTCGTGCTGCCTTTTGTGCTGCTCCATTACCTGAGTGAGCAGAGCTGCCTGTGCACAGTGCAATGAACTGGGTAAGTAAAATAATCCTTATAGCTGAACATGAGTTTTCCCTCCCCCATCCATCTACTCATTTTGTGCAAGATTATTTTTAATCCAGACCAGTTCTCTGATTTGGTTTATGAAATTACCATATCATTATACAAACCCTGCCGGGGATGCAGCTTGAGAATTGAAGGGCTAAGGTGATGGCACTGCAAAAACTCGGTCAGCCAGCCTGAACACCAGGACAGGGATGTGGGGAGCTGATGCTCAGGAGGTACAGATATGGTTTCACCTTCAGTTCATGTAGATTGTTCTCTCTATTCCATGTTGACTTTTTAACCTTTAAACAAATGTGTAAAGTAATAAATGCAATTCCCACATGCTGATCATGACAGAGGCTTCTGTATCAGAGCCATTTTTGGTGCTAAAATCTTTCACGTTTGACCTCTCTCAAGAGTTTAAAATGAAGTATGTGAATCCATGTGATGTGCAGGCTTTGTGACTGGAAAGTATGTCTTCAGAGTCTTTTTCAAGACTTTGGAATTAAGGGAGACTATAAAATGAAAGCTGGAACATGGACACAGGGACTTTGCTAATCATGTGCCTTTCTGGCGTCGAAAAAGGTGCAGAGCATATGTGTTCTTGCTTTCATATGAGTACACTGCATCATATGTTGGAGTGGGAACAGGACAGGTTTGGTTGTTTTGAGGGTGGGGTTTTTTTGCTTGTTGTTGTTGTTTTCCAGAATACTAAAGTTATTTCTAAATTGTGGACTGTTAACTAAAAAAAAAAAAGAGGACAGCTTTGCAAATGTACAAATAAATAACCATATTTGCGTGAGCACATAAGATTGTAATAGAAGCAATAAACTTAATTCATGCCACCAAATGAGTGTTTTTTATTGTGCATGTGTGTTTGGGCTCTGTTGCTGTGGCCCATCTGCTTTTAAAGCTATACCAGTAAGAATGTTTGACTTCCAGGAAAATCTTGCAGGAAAGATTGCTTGAGGATCTAAATCCATTTGAATGAAGGAAAGTATCAGTGAGCATGGAATCCAAGAAATGAAATATATCAGTGGGTTTGAAGGTTAAGCTGTAATACCACCGTGGTTTTGATATACAAGTCTTACCTTCTTTTCTCTTCCTCATATTCCCATAAGAAAATGGTTTTATCTCTTTTGATTAAAACTGGCTTTGACTTTCTGAAGGTTCATATTTATAGGTCGAGATCACCATCTTCCCAGAGCCCCAAGTAGTTCCTTGGTATCTTTGAGACTGTATGTCCCCAGTGATTTCCTCTTGCCATAGAAAAGTGTGCAGCTTCCCTCAAAGTTTTCTGAATTGTGTTCAGGAGTGGGTAATTGTTCCTTCTGAACTCCCTACTGGTGGCTCTCATCACATTTCCTATCTTTGGGTAGATTTCAAATCAAATTATTTTCCTCTTCTATCTTTCTCTCTCCTCTATTACTGCTCACTTTGTTCTATTATTGAAACATTTCAGGAGCGTCAGTGCATGCAAATGCTGTCACTGAGCCAGTGTACATTGGCTAAGAATATGGATGAAAAGGCAGCCTGATAATTTATGCAAGATTATTAGACCAAATTAGAAACAGTCTGGGGAACCCTCCAACTCTACATTAGGCAAATGAAGGTAAAAACTGAAAAGATTATAAATTCTCTTTGTAGCAATTTGAAAAGTCACTTGAGAACATTGTTCAGATAATGTTGTAGAAACTCTGACTCCACTGCAGCAAGAACAGCAAAAGCTTCTTTGGCGGCTGTTTTCTTGGTACCTTTACTGTAATTCTGAGCTAAGTATGCAGCAAAATAAAATCCATAAATGAATTGCTAAATACTATCAAAGCAATGCTGTAAGTGTTGCAGTAGTGCCAGGGATCACAATAGCTTGGTGAAGTTCCTGTAGTTTCCCAAGTTTGCCTAACCCAAAACACATGTAATGCTGGAAATCAGGGCAAGAGCATTGCCACACACTGCAGTGCAATGGAGTAGAAGATTTCACTTGCGTTACTCACTGTGGGTTTTTATTCTCCTTCTGTCTTGCTGAATTCTGGAGATTTGTGCATTCAGTAAGAGTTGTTTCCTTTTTGTGTAATCTGCCGTAGATTTAAGAGTGATCAGGTCCTTTCTCTCCTGTAGCACTTTGATTTACTTGCACAGGAACTTCCTGTGTGAAAGTCAGGGCTGTTGCTTACTCCAATGTCCAGCTTGAAAACCAGAAAAACCTGTGTCCAACTTTCTTGAGAAGTGTTTAATTATGATTTTTTCTGAAAACCATTGCGTCTGCCATGGTAATTTGCTCTTCTTTCAAGTTTAAATAACTGATGTAAACTTCAGGATTATGTGAGTTTCAAGTAACATGTCTTGTACAGTTCTTGGAAAAGAAAAAAGATTTGAGGTTTATATGGTTTCCCCTTTCTAAACTGATATTTGTGACACACCAATTTTAGCATGTTTCTTATCTGTTTATCAGCTGTGCCAGCCTAGATTCATTTACACTGGTGATATCAGTATGATAAAGAGATTGCTGAGAAATTAGTTAATTTATCTTGGAATTAAACAGATCAAAATTCGTGTGCCATTCTGTGGGATCTTGCAACATCTGAAACCAGAAGAATATATAACTATGCCAGTGCACAAAACCACAATGGTTTTATTCCTAGATAAATGGTCTGTGCACCTGATTTGCTTCAGGCCCGCCTCTGTTAGCAGTCTCTGCTGCCTCTAATGGGAGGTGATGCTCTGTTAGCCACCAGAAGTGTTTGTTTCTGGGCTTGGATCTTTTTCCATTTTTTTTGTTATTACAGACAGTTCACACTGAGAGTGAAAACTGTCCCATGGTTGGACTGTTCTAAATGCAAACAGTTCCCTTGACTGCCTTAGGAAAGGTGGAATAGTTTTAAGTCACCCAAAACTGACAAGCAAGGGAAAGCTATTTGTGACATGAAGGGTGTCCCTGTCCCTGAAGCCAGCCCTGGGCTCCATGATGTGCTGTCCTGGGCTGCCTGCAGCACGAGCAAGGCCATAGGATGGCAGCTGTTGCAGTGGGAGAGTCTTGCCTCCCACCAGCTTTGGAATGGTCTCAGGGATGTTCAAAGCCACACCAACTGCTTCACCAGGCAGTTAATTAGGGATAAGTAGCACAGCCTATATCTGTCCTGGGAGTTTTGTTTATGTTTTAAGATTTTGTTTGTAAATGTGTAACCTCATGGATGGATACAGTATACAGCTCCAGGCAGTCGTAGTGTAACCTGTGGCAAAACAAGCAACTCCTTAGACCCAGTGGTGGCCAGCTCTTTTTGCATTTGATTTGTTTCTTGAACAGTGTCTGTGGAGTTTAGGCATCTGCACAGGAAGATGCTGGTCCCAGTGCTCTAGTTAAACAGGCCAGATCTCAGTCTGCTGTCACTGACTTATTCCTGCTGTTCTTGGAACATCTGAGAAAGGATGTCCAGAATTTGAAGGAGGCAAAATATGCTTACAGGTTCTGGTTTAAGGAGAGAAAACTAAAATAAGAAAACCACAAAATTTTTCTGGTTTTTTCCCTTTTTGGGGATTTTTGTCAGCACATGTACCAGGCATTTTTTCTCCTTAAGACAGATCTGATCTCCTGGGTAATAATAACTATTTATGGAACAACAGGATATCAAGCAGTTTATAAACACTATGCTTGTTTATTTCTGCTCTGTGACTACTCATTTCACATAGGGGTTTCCTCATCTGTCAGGGGTGAAGAAAACTTGTCTGAATAGACACATCTGTAAAGAAATTCCTCCTGTGCTCTGTGAGGAAGGTATTTTATCAAGAAAGTAGTCATTGTGTATTTTCTAGAGGGAAAGGAGGAACTGTTCTGCTTCATTCTTCCAGCTCTGGCACCTGCTGCTAATGGAGGGTGTGGGTTTGAAATGCTGATCTCCTCTGTCTCTTCTCTGGGAAGCAGATTCTTCGTTCTTTGGTACTGCATTACTAGGATTTGCAATAGCTGGAGGACTCGTAAACCATGTCCAGACAGGAAACGAAAGAAAATAAAGCTAATAGTTTGGGTGGGGTTTTTTTCTCTTTATATTAATAGGACTTGATTTCCAGTGTTTTGCCATCTCCTGTGAGTTGTTGGACAGAACACACAGAGTGGAAACAGTACTTCATTCTGCATAATTAGCTACCAGACATTGCACTCTATCTGAGGAAATGGGAACAGTGATGGGTCCAGGCCATCCAGGAGAAAGAGGAGAGAAATGCTGTGAAATAAGACATGGAGTGCTCTAAGATACAGCATAATTCATGTAGAAATTCAGAGCTGTGTGAGATCTGCAGTGCTGACTGATGCACGCTCTGTCTCCATCTGAACAGTGGCTGTGCAATGATGAACTGCGGAAATGTTTTGACAGATGCCAGTCAGAAGGATGTTTTTGACAGATTTTTTGTAATGATTAACATCACTCTAAGCAGTTGTTTGTGTTTCTGCATGTTTGTTTTAATTCATCTCCTCTTTGTTTCCCTTTCACAGCAGTGCCCAGTTTACCATAATGAGATTCAGGAAGTTGGAATCAGTCTCAATTAGTGAGGTTACTGTAAATATTTTCACTGACAGAACTGTCTTTATTCAGTTAAGATCTCAAAATACTTGAATGTTGTCTTATGTTAAACAGAAGATCCAGTAATTCAAATAAAGTGATACCAGGAGGATAGTTTATTCTGAGATAATCCTGTCTTTCGCTATTCTAAAGAAACTATGCTCCCTGAAGATGCAGGAGCCCCAATAAGAGGCAGAGGAGAGGTGCATGAGGGAAGAAGAAAAGATTCCCACAGACAGGTCTAACTGTATTTAACAATTTGCCTGGCCTGTTTAGAAGTGCACAGGGACTGTTGTCTGCAGTTGGTAAACTGAGTAATAATTCAAGTTCTCTGTGTCTGGAGAACTTGGAGCAGCCATCAGTGACAAGCCCCTCTTCCTTGGTGGGGAGAGGAACCCTAAGGATCCCAGACATCATGGGGAGGAGCTCTCAACAGCTTGTTCACAGTGACCACTGCAGCTTAGAAGTAAAAAATTAAGTGGGAAAACCAACATTAAACACTTCAGGCTTTTTTAGAGTTGTGGGAATCTCTCACTTCTAGAAGTTATTTTTTAACATAGCACTGACTCTCAGCTGCTACTGAGGTGTTTCTTTTAATACCCAAGACCTGGCATGTCATCTAGATTAGAGAGTTAGACACACAGGAGGGGAGGTTTCCAAGCTTGTTCTAGTTTGCAAGTGTTGAGAGGGTTCGTCTGCTACATTTTATTTTGGGTTTGGGTTGCGGTTTTTTTGTGGATTATAGTGAACCGTCTTATTGTCAGACCACTAAAGAAAATTTTAAAAAACCAACCTGATTTCTCCAACAAATCACAGTTGAAATTCTTGATCAGTAACTTGGGAATAGCTACAAAACAAAGCATAAAATTAGCCAAATGCAAAATTGTGCATATACCTGGCATAAATCTCTTCATTTCATCTGTTGCTAGAAGATTTTGGAGACTCGTCTTGACTTCGGAAGCCAAGTGTCAACTCTTCAACACTCTGACTTCATAATGCAGCGTTTCACAGCAGTTCTAGGAAAGAAGATGCTTGTTCTCTTTCTCATCTCCCAGGGTTTGTTCTGTGCCATAGTCCTGGGCTGTTTTCTCTCACATGCAAGGCAATCACTTCCCTCCTCCTCCTGTTTTTGTCCTCAGAGCTCTTCTTTTGGCTCCATCTGCCTTTCTGTGTGGATGGAGATTGTGTCACATAGATTGTGTCCCTCCTTTATCTCTCTTGGGCTACATCTCTGTTTACCTTTTTGGTATAAATAAGATGAAAACCTTAGTTGTTCACAACATTTTTAAGTCTTCTACAGCAGTTTGTAAATCTTGTGTCAGGAAGCATGTTCAGTGTGCAAAAATCCCAGTCACACTGCTCCCCAGCTGAGCTTGGCTGTCTTCAGGTTTCCCAAAGCACAGTAATGGTATAGATGAGAACCTGAGACAGGTTGCTCTTCTCAGTTTTTTGGGGGAGTTTTGGATGGAATGGGAAGACTCAGAGGCAGCAGACAAGAATAAGAGAGCATATGCTGGTAGACCAGAGGGTTCTGGCTCTCTGGGGCATTTTAAGGGATCGCAAGCAGTGCTTTGGTGGTTTGTAGTGAGCCACTGCAAAGCTTTGCCTCCTAGGCCCTGGAAATTCTCTCAGTTCCCACTAGCAGGTACAAACTGGTGGGTTTCCAGTAAGCATTGCTCAGGAAAAGACCCTACAGTTCACATCACCCCTGGAGTATGACAGCCACCTTCACTCTGCTGAAATGAAGTGAGCTAATTTGTTTCCCAGCAGACTAATTGCTTGTGGCTTATTATAGAGACTATTTGGTGCCCTGTTCTGAAGACTGTTTGTTCCGGACAGCGTGTTTTAGAATATGTTTGTATGTGCTGGCAAATTCTTCAGGTTGTGCGGGGTTTTTTTTTTAAAGGTCACCTTGGGTTTAGGAGAGTTTAAAGAACTGCAACAGCTAGATAGATACAAGAAATTTAAACAAATCCTGAAGGTGGTTGGATTGTGGAATTCTTTTCAGCTTTTCAGTCTGAACTTCCTTAAATTTGCCAGATTACTGAACTGACTCATTTACATCTGTATTCTAAGGCCTTCCTGGCTTTATTTAGTACAACTGCCTTAGAACTTTCCAGGTTTTCTTCAATTACAGTGTTTCATTAAAATTATCCTTGTAGTATTGCCTTAGTTTCTTCACACTGTGTCATGTCGTTCTGACCTAAACCTGTTTCTCAACTACAGAGCTAAAATAACTACTAGCATTGTACAGTTCCCTTTCCCTGTGAGATTTGTGTTGCTTTTGCCTTATCTGTCCAAATGAATGACAGATGTTTTTGCATGGGCTGGTCTGTGGTTTTATGCTGCACAGCACAACAGGACCTCAGCTTTCATCCTCGGCTCTGCAGTGGTTAACATTGTGAGTAACATTCCTGGAGGCTACTGCATTATTCTGCTAGCAAAAGATTATTCTGCCCTTTCTGTGCTGAGTCTTTCTACCTCTTTTTGCGGTTCTGCACACTGTGCTCTTTGGGTAGCCCTGAGGTTGTGAGCCACTGCCTTATCTATCCTTTTCCTTCCATGGTAAAATCTGTTTATCCTCTAGACCACCATGTCTCCCAGTATGCTGTGATACTACGGTATGATACTACAAGTATGAAAACACTTGTCAGCTCATTCTGCTGAGCCACTGTTCATGATTTTTGTAACTGTCTGCCTCTGAACCTGTCGGAACTGTTTGGCAGCTGGATGATAATGATCTTACTTTAATATTTGATGTGATGCCATGTTTTTTGAATTTGGAAGGTACATTGGAAACAGCAGAAATGAGTTTTGGCTGGAACTTCAGTGCAATCTTGAAGGCAGTAAATAACAAAGACTTTTAACAGGAAAAGAGAATCCAAACACTTTGTGTTCTGGGTTAGCTTGTATGAATCAGCAAGTCTGTGTTGCTAAATAACAAGATTGGATTGCTAAATGTAACCCAAATAGTATATCCATGTAGAGACATAACCCATGGGATTCTGCTCCAAAACTGGTCTACAAAAAACCAACAAGCTGCCTCCTCTTCACATAGCTGAACCCTGAGCTGGGACTTTCTCTTTTTAGTATTATTACAGAAATGTGCTGCTTTCTCCTCTTGTTTACACTTGTATTGCTCCTTTTAGTCCCTTGTAAAACTGCTATTAAGTTCATCCTTCTCATTTGTCATACTTTCAGTGACAAGATCTGCCTCCTTTCACTAACTCCCTCTTTTCCACTCTATTAAAGTCAGGCTTATTGGCCTCTGCAGGACTCTGCGGACAGTTACTGCCAACCACTTAACTGTTAGCTGAGTTAAACATAAAACCTTTTTGTCTTTCCAAGGAAAGCTGGGAATATTCTGACAGCTCACACAAGCTGTTTGAAAGCCTATAGTGGATTTAATCACAAAGATAAATTATTAGATGATACTTTCCTGTAAAATGTTCAGAATTATTCAATTCTTGTATCTGGGTACCCAAGACTGGGGAGAAAAACAAGATGAGACAGAAGAGAGCTCATCTGTCTGACTGAAGGAAAAAGAAACTAGATTTGAATTGCATATTCTTTGTCTGCCAGATGTTGCCATAAAGTACCCTACGAGTTTGAATGCGGTAAGTTTGAGCAGCATGTTATGTAATGCATACACTAAGCATGAAATGGTGGCCATGAACCTGCCTTTGGAAGGAGGAGAAGCTCATCTGTGGCTCTTGTGCCAGAGTTTATAAGCCTCATGGGTAGCTTTATTCTCTCTGTCATGGCTCTCCTGCTTTTGGGACCAGGCTCCTGCCTCGCTGTGGCTGTGCATGCCAGGTTGTCTCAGCAGCACAACTCTGTTACATAATGTGGATGTGCCACAAGGTCTCTGACTACGAGGTAGGTTGGAGTATCCATTGGGTTTTATGTTGCATTTCTCGGTTGCGCTCATTAATCAGAGGGAGGTGGAGTCTAATGTATTGTGAGCATCCTGAAGGACAAGTCTGGGCATTGCAGAAGAGTAAACCCACATTTTATTAATGAATAACAGAAGTGCACAACAGTGATGGAAATCATTGTAAAGCAATCACAGTACTAATAGAATAGAGGCTATAAAAGTTACGGTTTAGCCTCGTGGGAAATTTGTAAATGTTGAATCCGTTGCTACCTTTGCTATTTCTTCTTAAAATTTTCATTTCCAGATGCTCTGAATTACATTGATGAGGAAGGAAGAGAAGCCCTTACCTTTCTTGCATTTCAATTTGCAGACAACTGGCAAAACCTCTTGATCAGAGGGAAAGTGAGGAGATTTTCTTCTTGCCTATGTTGGTTCAATGTAGCGTTCTACTCCTTGAACTAAACAAAAAAGAAAAGACTATAATGGGAATTCTTGTAAGGTGCTAATTTAGTGTGGTATGTCAGTGTTTTTGCAGTGCTTGTACCATCTGAGTTTAAGTGATGCAACTCTGAATTTACTCTCTTGGTTTGCCTACAGTGAGAAGGTAATAAAAAAAAAAACCCACTAGTTATGTCTGTGCTTTGGTATCTGGAAGAGTGAAGGGAAAGCTAGAATAATTCAATTACAAGTGTAAGAGCTCTGCCTGCTGGGACCTGTGCCATGGAAAAGTATAGATTTCATTTTTTCCTAAAGCACATATCTCCTGCAAGTGCTGTAAAATGTACTTACAGGAGGAAGGAAGCCAGCTGAGGTACCAGAGCAATAGTCAGAGTGTGTGTCACACCCCTGCAAGCACTAGGAATTATGTAGGAAAATAAGCATTAGCACAGCTCTGTGGAAGCAGTCGGTGTATTTCATAGCAGACATTTAATAGTCCATTAGTACTTTTGGTGACATTTCCGCAATGTCTAAGGTGCTTATTAAAAGCACATCCATTATGGATTATGCTTCAAAAAGGAGGCATTTGTGGGCATGGATCCCCCATTGCAGTGTAATATTAATGTTAGTTTTTAAAATTTATTTTAAAAGAGAGAGAAGAATGTGCCCAATGAAGGTATAACTCAATAAATCTTTGCTGTGTGCAAGATGCTTTATACTGCTGTGGCATAAATGTGCTAAGAAAAAATGCATAGAAAATATTTTCACAAGCTGACTCTGGTTTCTTTTGTGATCGGTTTCAGATCCTTGACTTTAAACCAACATTTCCAAAGTTTAGTCTGTATCCATGTTTTATGAACCTAGTCTCTTTTTTTTAGCTATATATGCTACAGAGCTGTGAGAGCCAAATGCATTCAATACCTCTGAAATCTAGGTCAAAGTTTTATAGACTTATTTTACTTAAATTGCCTTAGAAAACTGAAGTCTGGGTAGCCTATTTTGAAAATGTTGACCTCTATGACTGAAAGCTGCTAAAGCACAAAATTTCACACAGTGATGGAAAGGCATTCTTCATGCTGCCCCATCCCTTCAAATGGGGTAATGGTTATGAACAGTTATGATAAAACTTATCTTAAAATAATTTCTGAGTCACTCTTGGCATAGAGTTATTCAAGAGAAAACAGTCCAAGTTATAGATGATTTAGGAGTAAATTTGGTGCCTTGCTTTGCAAGCAGGCAAAGGATTAAGTTCAACTTTCTTCCTCCCTCACTTAGATAAAGATAGTGAAGTGAGGGCTAAGGAGTCTAAGGCGCTTCCAGAAGAAGACAAATCCACTCTAGGATGGCAGCTGGGAAGCAGGAGGGAAAAATCTCTGGAGGAAGTGCAGGTCTGTGCTCTGTGGATTACAGAAGCAGGAGTAGTTCATGGGTTTGACAGCCTTTGCTAAATCACTGAATTGTGGTGTTTGTGTTGTCAGGAACCTTGGCCTCATCAGAAGGATTCTGTCTGGGATTGTTATAGTCCTAAGTGAGCTACCCACTCTTTGGATGTTCACAGACTCTTTCATGCCTAGGAGGCTCTGGCTTCGAAGTGCTTTTTGGACTCCGGCTTTGATAATACTTGTGGAGAATAAAACCTGCCATCTAGCTGCCAGCATAACCCAAGTGCTGGCTGCGCTTTCTGTTCTCCAGTCTCTTGCTTAATACCTTTTGTCGGATCAGCTGGATTGATGCTGAAATGATGGAGAAAAGAAGCCTCAGATCAGATAAACTGAAGTCCCTATTGCTCCCGTGGTGTGTTCAGATTCAAGAAATGTTCTGCTTTGTGCTGGCCAAGGTGGTTCATGGGTTTAAATTATGAAACCAGATCACATGTCTGGGCACATAATTTTCAAATTTCTGACCGCTCTGCCAATTGCTACATTTCATGAGGCTGTTGGGGAGCTTTGACTAATAAAGCGATCGTTGAATTATTAATTTGACTCAAGCACAAAAGTGAAGCATCTTTTCTAGTTACGCCTATTAGTTGTGTAAGTTTATATTAGTTGCACGGTTCTATAGTTTGTCAGATGACTGTGCTGAAGAGTAGCTTAAAAAAAAATCAAAACATTAGGGAGAAATAGTTGTCACTTTTACTGTTTCCTTTACAACACAAGTTAACATTTTAAACAATGCCATAATGTGCACGCTCACTGAGCGTGCTGGGCTTTCTTATTCTTTTAATCTCTGCTCTGTGACTGTCCTTTCGTCCTTGCCTGCAGCAGCACTGCTGACTGTACCACAGTCCTGAGTCTCCCAACACAGACAGTTGTGTCACACAGCTCCGGTGTTATCAGTCCTACCTCTCCACTTAAACTGTGAAGGTGTTGAGTGGTGTTGGGTGTTCATATACATAGGAGAGTTTTGACTAAAACAAATGCCTTGATTGATCAAATTATCCTTGTGTGTTTTGTGCCAGGTAAATATGCCTATTAGCAAAGGGATGATATTAAAGCTACAGATTTCCAGTTTTGTTGAATGTCGAATTTAAACTGTGACTTTCAGAGGATGAGATCCTCTATTTTTATACATTAATCCAGTTTTCATGAGTGCTTTGTGGCCAAGCATTAGGTCAATGGAATAGCTGTGAGTAATGATCAAATTAAAGCCTTTTTTTTCATTTTGTAATCTTACCACTTGATTAGACTGATTGAGGTCAGCAGGAATTACAGCACTCGAATAAAATGGGGTTTTAGCAGACCCTTGTTTCTGAGATTTGACCTGGATAGGAATTGAGCTCTTGCAACTTTATTGTTCCTTGCTGCATGGTGAAAAAGATCACAGCATCACTGACTAGGTGGGGTGGGCAGGGACCTCTGGAGATGGTCTAGTCCAGACCCCCCTGCTCAAATTGGGGCCACCTGCAACAGGTTGCTCAGGACTATGCTCAGCTTTCTTTGAACAGCCTCTCCATGCAACCTCTTCCCCTGTTTGACCACCCTAGCAGTATCATTATTTCAACTGGAATTTGTTGTACTTGAGTTTTTTTCCCATTGCCCTGTGTGTTGTGCACCCCTGAGAAGAGTCTCTCTGCCTGCTTGTCTGCCCCTGTCAGGTGTTTATGCACATTGATCAGAGCCCCCTGAGCCTTCATTTCTCAAGGCTGAACAATCCCAGCTCTCTCAGCCTCCCCTCGTGGCAGATGCTTCAATCCTTTAATCATCTTAGCTTGCTGGACTTGTTCCAATGTGTCTCTGTAGAGGGGAGCCCAGCAATGCTCCAGCCCTGCAGCAGTAACCCCTGGTGCTGAGCGAAGGGAAAGGTCCCCCCACCCTGGGCACAACACTGGCTCGTGTTCAGCTTGCCCACCAGGACCCCCGTCTTTGCATGTCATGCAGCCTGTGCCCCACCTCAGTGATACCTTGAATAAAGGCTTCATTCATCTTTGGAGTTATCTTTCTTCTCTCAGTTTCCTTAATTACACCCTTGCTAATCATTCAGAAAGAACCCCATTGATCCAGAGGCAGACTACCACGGAAGCTGTCAGTAAAACTGCTTGGAGGGTGGATTCTTCGTCATGCTTCTGCCCATAGTAGCAAGTATTTTTTTCTAAGTTAGAGGCATTTTGTTTTCATTTGTACAGACAGGAAGGAGGTGGAGGATAGAGGGTATCTGATTGAAGCTTTAGCTCTCCTCCCTGTTGCAATTTGGAAAGCTGCTCTCCCGTTTTTCGGCTTTCAAGCCTCATATGCTTAGGAACTAACTTCAGAACAGTAAAATATCTCTGAGCAGTGTCTCTGGTGTCTCTCACACCACTAAACTAATTGGTGTTAAATCACCCATCCTAGGCTGTATACATCTAGGAATTTTAAAGAGGCTTAAGAATGTAAAGATTGAGCTGCTAACCAAAATGGGCAATCTCTCGTTAAAATCAGACTTTCAGCTGCAGGAATGAAAGAAATAAATATATTACCTAAACTTGCCAGTAGACTTGGAAAACAACAACATAATAAATGTGCTCTACCAGGAAAACTCTTTAAAAGGAATGTTAAAAATAGACCTCTAGGCATCTAGGTGACCATGGCATGACACACATCAACACAACTCCTGTAATTCACTGTGATGCAGTGTGAACCTATTTGATGTTTTGCTATATATGTAGTGGCTCAAATCTCACAATACAGTGTCCTTTTTTTCTTTGCTGTGACCTGTTGCATCACTTATGACAATTCATTGTGCTTTCCTTATACTTCCTTATATCTGCTTTTCCCCCTCCATTTAAAGGTGTTTTGTTCTCCCTGTCTTCTTTTTACTTGGTTCACTGCTAAGCTTCAATGGCTGCTCTCAGTTGTGTTCCAAGCAGAATGTAGAGGTGTGACTCTGAAATGTTGTTTTGAAAAGTAAATTCTCTACTCCAAGACACCAGAGAGCCTGTTCCCTTGTCATGTAATCCTGTGTTTATGACTTTCCTTGTTATGTCTTCTTGGTGATGTTTTCTGAGCTGATGTGATGTGACTTTTCAGGAAAGGGTGGAAGAAGCAGCATGACAAGTTAAAACTGGTGTTCTTTTAGGTTGCTCCAGCCAACAGCCTTTACCACCGTCAAGCTGGTCCTTCTCAAAATGTGGTTTTTCACTGCAGTCCTTCATAGTCCTTCAGAATCTCTTTCACACCCATTCTGTAAAGCTTCTTGTAGGAGGAGGCCCACAGAGCTCCAGCACTGGTCCAATGCTCTTCCTCTTACTCCTTGCCAAGAAAAGGTAGTGGTAGAAAAGACCTGAGTGTCTGCAAACCTACTTCAGATCTGCTTTCTGATCTACTCCAAAATAAAGTCATAGCATGTCTGTCTAGGAAGGGCAAGTTTTGTATGGACACAAATGTGATGTGTTTAGTTTGCAGAGGAAATACCACAGGTGTGTACAATTTAGTGAATATCAGAAAAGTGGTACATTGCATTAATATTAAACTTTTTTGGCTTTCAACTAAATGGAAATAGATCATGTTTCAAACTGGTCTAACATTATACACTTTACTGAGGCAGGATCTGAAAGAAAGATGTATCATCATAAACTAATACAAGTAATAAAACTGCTATAGTTACAGTAGATTTGGGGGGGAAAAGTAGGAATATGAATTCTTGCTCTTTAAGGTATTGATTTTGAAGCTGATTGGGGTTGGGAAGAAACTGTGTCTCTGGTCAGTTTATTCCACTATGTCTTAGCACAAAGTTATTTTACATTTGTGGGAAGTATGTTGCTGGTTTTTGTTTTAGGTGGGATTGCTTATCTGATTTGGTGTAGCCTTGATGTTTGAAGTAATACATGTCCTACTGTCATCTAATTGAGTAAAAACATGTGCGCCTGCACACATCTTATTCCTAGCCTTTTCCCAAACCTACCGGCTAATCTAATCTCAGTTAACTGTTTGAGTGATTTCAGTGTCTACCAGAGGTAATTTGTCAACACTTCCCACACAAGACTGGGTTTTAAGTCATTATTGCTGGATCAAAGCATACATATTCCTGTACTTCCTGCAGGTCCATAGGGGCAACATGTGAATGTCCAAGTCAAAACTGTACAGAAAGAAGGAGAGTGTCTCTATGGTCACCTACTTTTGTGCTGTCAGATTGAATCTCTGAAATTGCTCAGTTGGCCAGGGTTGTAGTAGCACTTCTCTTCTTCCTGTGCCTGACTTGTTCACATGCCAGTTCTTTGACAGCTGCAGGACATTGCTAGGGAGGCAGTTTTCCTGTGTCCAAGCTTCATTCCCACGCTACCTAAAGCTAAAGAGGAGTAATGTGGCTCTTTGTCATTTGTGTCTGGACAGACCTCATCTCCTTATGAAATATGTCTCTTTGAAAGCTGGTGTTTGAGTCCTGGTGTGCAACTGCTAAAGAACCTTGGCCTGCTCAAAAGAGCAGGAGAGGATCTCTTGAAGCAGTTGGTAGCTGCCTTAATTGCTGTTTCTTATTCAGTGCAGTCTGTGGATGCAGAAGAACTTCATGTTCTTCACCAGCTGGAAGCCCAGAGTATTTCCTGAGTTCCATGGTTTCTGTGCATGTGCCCTGTTTCCAGAAAGCACCTGGGGCTTACTGTATGTGTATGGCCCTTCAGTCCTATACAGATCATGGAACCATACCGTGGTTTGGCTTGGAAGGGACCTTAAAGATCATCTAGTTCCATTCACCTCTGCCATGGGCAGGGACACTTTCCACTCGGCCACATTGATCCGAGCCCCATCCAGCCTACCCTTGAACACTCCAGCCCTTTATCATCTTCATGGCCTTCCTCTAGACTTGCTCCAGCAAGTCCATGTCCTTCCCTGGCATTTGCAATGGTCCTGTCAGGAACTACAATGTGCAGAGAGAGCTTTTCAGTCACAGGCCATCAATCTGAAACTTCCCAGCCATCTCAACAGCCATGAAACATCTTAGGGAAAGCTGTTCTCTGTGAACACAGGAGGAGGCTGGACTCCTTATGAGATGGGTGAGGCAATACTGCCTGCAGTACTTCCCGATTTAACTGTTGCTGAGTGGTCTGCCAGGGCGAAAAGGAGAAGGTGCTCACCTGGTGGGTAGGAGCAGGTGGCTTGAGGTAGACATCAGGGGAGCCAGTTGGAAGCTTTAGGAGATACGGTGTGAGAACATGTAAGGAACATTATAAACTGATGAAAAGGCTTCTGTTGTACAGAGGTGGAGTGTACTTCCCAGATGAAAGCTGCATGAAACAAAATTTCTTCAAGCTTGGTAACATAAAATCCCAAAGGCGGAATAAGAGAAGACATTGAAGGCAAAGAGGGATTGAGAAGTAGGGGTCAATGTGATTGCTGAGGCAGCTGGAAGGAGATATGATCTTTCGTGAGGGGTCTTCTGATTGAGCTACACTGAATTTTCCTTTGGCTTTTACTACATAGAAGAAAGGTAGAAGGGAAAAATCATTGATATGGTCTTCCTGCATAATGGGTTTCTACTTACATGCATCAGAACAAAAAAAGATTCAGTTCTTTGTGCATCAGGTCATATACCTGGGCAATTCCTTGCCAAAGCATGTGACAGCTGCAAATTGTCTGTATGAATTCCAGAGGAGTCTGGACAAACATTTGGAGGAGGGATCTATTGCTGGGAGGGAAAGGGGGGTTGCTGATTAGACAAACCACATCAAGCTCAGGAAATCCACTCCACTGAAAATGTTTGAAAGCTGTGTGAATGTTAGGGAGGAAATATTTTATCTCTTTGCCCTGTTCTTGCTTTACCTTGGACATCCATTTATTGCCATTTTTGGGAAAGAGATTTTGAACTCTGATCTGCCCCAGCAGAGTCTCACTCGCATCCTTAGGTGGGATTTTCCTTACTGCTGGGCAATCAAGCTGATGAATTCTTAGAAAAATAATCCCAAGCTAAAAATCAAGCAACACCTTTTTTTTTTCTCTCTCCCTCAGAGACAACCACTTCTGGTGCAGTAACTGTAATTACCAGGAGAGCACAGATGCCTGTGCCTGTCCTGGGGTTGGTATTGGTGGCTTGCGCTGGCACAGCTCAGTGCCTCGAGGTCACTGCCCTCAGTCCAGGCTCTTCACGTGCATTTTGAGAAGCACTCACAATAACTTTCACTGGGTGAGAGTGAGCAGAGCAGGCAAAGTTTGTTCAGATTTGTGCTTTGCACACATTCAGCATGCTCTTGGTATCAAAAGATGTAGCCATGGAATGAAAGCTCCCTTTGACCGTTACAGATTGTCCAAAGCTGTGCTGGCTCAGGCAGGTTTGGAAGAAATTTGTTGATACTGCTGCACGTCAGCCTGTTCTTATTTCTACTACAGCTGCTCTTGTATTTTTATTCCTAATACCTGTTTTCAGGGAGATACTAATCCCTCTAACTAGGGGCACCATTTTTTGTAGTTTAGCTGATAAAAATTGACAGGAGTGGACCTGTTTTGCTGCCTCTAAATCTTGATATCAGCAGAGGGGCTGTCAATTTGATTCGCTCCATGACTGGCCAAGATATTAAAATGAAAACCATTGCTGCAGAGCATGTATCAGGCTGTCATGGTGGGAAAACATGCACTGGGAATACTCAGAAATAATTGCTACAAGACAAGTATGGTAACATGAGTAACCTGATTTATTGAGAAGACTGGTTACTATGCAGTTGCTGTTGAATTCAGCAAAGTGCTGATTGTCTCAGAATCTTTTCTGTAGTCACTTGTAGTCTGTGGTTTAGACAGTGATATTTACACAGCACTGATGTAAGACTTATAGTTGTGTTGCTTGTGAATGTCACAGCCAAGTGCACTTAGTCTGCAGCTCAGGCAAAGCAAAATGTCCAGTGGAAAGGTACAGTTCAGGAGGGCTGAGCATGAGCATTACAGAGGCAGAGAGCGTAATGTGGGATGATCCTGTACTGTTTTCTCCCTCCATAGTTGTCTGTTTGAACACTTGCCCTAAGAACACCAATAAATACTTGTGGGAAGTTCTCCTTTTGGCCAAAAGCATTGCTACATTGCTGGCTAAAGCAAATCTGCTGTTTCTCTTGTCATTCAGATCAGCAGATACTTGGCTAATGTAGTCCTTCAACTTTTCTGTTTAGACAAGAGCATTTAAGAATATTCTGAATTAGACGGGGTTGTGAGCTTTAACTTTTTTTAAACTACTGTAAGTTAATGTGGGGAAATTGTTTTTAGAAAAACAACTCTGGAAAAAATTTGAAAAGGCAGTCAACATTTTACAGGATTTTCTTACAGCTTTGGAAAAAAAGCTGTAAAATTATTATTGCTTATTATTATTTATTTATTTATTTATTGGGTGGCTTGAACCATAGCTTTCTTGTTATTTATTCTATTGTACCTCTGCAAGTTCAAAATAGCAACTAAGGACTTGTTGATTTATTGGAGGGTAAAGGTACTTAAGACAAAAAGATATTAGAAATAGCTGGTGATTAAGATTACTCGTCATTTATATTATGGTCTTAGTTTTCTTTTGTCAGTGCACTTCAAAGCTTTCACTTTACAGGCTGTGAGCTTTCATGCCTTTTTTCAGTTTTTCTTACCAAGGTGATTGTTTTGCTAAAAGTAAGATTAAATGAGAACAAAATGACTGCAATTTGTCATTTTAATGGAGGGATTTCTTGCCCTGTCACACCAAGCATGTCTGTTTCCAAAATGTCTGTAGTGAAAAGTTTAATACTTCCAAGAAGTGGAAAGAAAATACGGAACACCTTTTCTGTGACAGTTGTAAATTGCAAGTAATTGTTTGTGGAGTGCCATCTAAGTGGTTAGACAAACATAGGTGGGCAAACAAAAGAATGAGACAAAAACCCCCAAAACCAGATGATGATAAGAAAATACAATGAATAGACTGAATTCCAGGCCGAGGCAGAGACGGCTGGTGGAAGCTCTAGAGCAGTTGTTCTTTGAGGAGCTGCTGAGGGAGCTGGAGGTGTTTAGCCTGGAGAACAGAAGGCTCAGAGGGAGCCTCATCACTCTCTACAGAATGAGAGACTGAAAGGATATTCTAGTGCAGTGCGTCTCCTTCTCTTCTCACAAGTAACAAGCAACAGGACAAGAGGAAATGGCCTCAAGTTGTGCTAGGGGTGGTTTAGATTGGATATTAGGTAAAATTTCTCTACCAAAATCAAGCAGTGGAACAGGCTGCCCAGGGAGGTAGTGGAGTCACCATCCCTGGAGGGAGCTAAAAGGCATTTAAATGTGGCACTTGGGGACATGTTTTAGTGGTGGCCTTGGGAGGGCTGGGTTAGTGGTTGGACTCGATATTAGAGGTCTTTTCCAACCTAAATGATTCTATGATTCTTTTGTGTCTCCCTGATGGATTCATGGAGATGCTGGGTTACTCTCTGTACTTTGTTCCACCCACGCTCTAAGGGTATGGAAAGCTCCCGGGTGTGGCAGGATTTCTGTGTCAGCTGGCAGTGCTGCAGCTGGAGCTGCTTCATGTTGGTTTGCCTGAGGGGGTCACTGGGAGAGTATCAATTGTAGGAGTGAACTTATTGATGCTTTCTACAAAGGCTGAATGCAGTTGACGCAATTAAACGTTGCTACTGGGACAAAAGTAGTGGATCAGCAATGTTCACTGCTCTTTGTAATATTCAGGAGCAAATACAAATGTCAATGATGAATATGCCTGCAGCATTTCTTTGGTTTGGAATGGAATCATGCAGACTGCACTTTGTCCATGTGCTGTAGCTCCCTTTGATAACAGCCAAAGATGTGTAATTTTAACTTCAGCCGTTGTGTCTTGTTTTCTTTCCCACAGCTGTAGGAGAAGTGCTTTCTCTATCAAGGATACTGAAAGAGAAGACATGTTTGTGTGAGGTTTTTATCCCCTCATCTTCACTGTAACCATTTCCTTTAGGAGCTAATAATATTTAGTATTTATTTCAGTGACTTACATAAATCTCAAATGCATAAACCAGCAGCATCCTTTTTTCTGCAGTTTTTTCTTGTGGGAACTTGTTGAAATGAACTATCTCATTGAAAAACTCCATTCCTGGAACGAGGAGGGCTGTCGTACCATTCTTCAAGTGGAGCAATAAGAACTGAGAGGGTCTCTCTGCTTTGGTTAGTGAGTCAGGGAGGATATCAGTTCCTCCAGGGGATTTATAGCATTTTAGAGGGCAGGCATTAAGAGCATACCTTGTGCTTCAGGTATCCATCAAGCCTCTTGGCAGAGTCCTTTGAAGTTACTGCCATGGGTGCTGTTGTTGCTGCATGGTCTCTTGCCAGATGTGTGATGAATTTGGACATAGGGACACAGCAGAGCAGAGGACCCTGGTCGGACAAGGCCAGTGAGTGTGGTGGCTGGAAAGACAGGCCTTATTTTTCACAGGTGTTTTGCAGGTAGGACAGGAGAAGTCCACTTTCCTTTGTCAGACTAGTCAAGTCTTATCTCCAGTCTCTTCTTTCCTGCCTGATCTCTAACTCAAGCCAGACACTTTCTTTGTGGGATGAGGAGGAAAGGATATAGCTGTCTGTGCTGGCACTGTTTGCAGCTTTGTCCACAGCACCCACTTGCTCTGAGTCAGTAAATCCTTTTGGTTTTGTCAGGTGGCCTCTTGCATGGAAACTCTTCAGTGTCCAGTGTGTGTGCCTTATCTCTGGAAACAGTACCTAGAAAGAGGTTTTACAAGCTCAGTGTCTTATGCTTGTTTTGTTAAAATACTTGTTTATTTTTAAATCCATGGGACCAAAGAGGAGAGGCGTATATTAAATAGTGCTGATATTATCTGGAAGATTTTAATGCATGTTCCTTTACAGATCACCTCCCTTAGGCTAAGGGCTGGAATTAATAAGGTGACAGAGGAGCCAGAAAATTACATGAAACTGGGCACGAGGTCCTTGTCAACCCTATCAGACATTGTCTCCATTTACAGAAGTACCTTCTGGCACCTAGGGGGGACAGGTCCCTCTGAAAACACGCTTTCCACTTGGGCTTTTTGCTTTCTTTTTTGTTCAGGCTTCCAGTGAAATCTTTGGAGGTTTTTGCATCTGGTTAAAGGAAGAAAAAAGCCTCTGTCTGAATCTTAAATAGTAATAACTGGCTGCCCCCACTTTGTCCTGCATTACAATGTGAGGTCTATTGTGCAGCAAAGAAACAGAAACGCATCTGGATTTTTTCCCATTGGGATTGATATAGATCTCATTAATAGCAGCTTTGTGATCCTTTGTGATCTATCTGTAACTGTTTTTCAGTAAGTGAAATGATTCTGATAGCAATAGTGGGGTTTTTTTGTGTACATTGTACAAATGCATATCAGGCGGCTGTACCTAGGAAATGGCACTTAAAGCTACATTATCCTGTTTCACCTAATAGATGGAAAAAAGCTTATTCTCTGGGTGGGTGAATGATGCTGCTTTGACTTCTTGGCAAGCTTGAAAATCACACTGTTCCTTGAACAACTTCCTACAAGAAGGAGCATGGCAAGCTGAATTGTTTAGGCCTTAGGAATTTGTACAATGGAGAACATTTCCACTCTCATTGTTGTTTAAGTTAGGATGTCCATTGGCTGAATGGTGTAAGTCATGATGTGGATTCCAACCAAAAACCATTGTCCAGTTTCAAGGTGTTTGGGGAGAACTCTGCTTGCCCAGCATCTCCCATGCTTGCCCAACACCTCCTATGCTTTCAGTCCCTTCTTGTTTGCACTGCAAATTTCGTTCTTGCTTCTAGTTCCTATCTTTCTGGTTTCTCAAATAAACTGCAGACTTGATTTGAGATAGTCATTGCTATGCCAGTTTTTCACATGAAATCTACATTGTGACAACTTAAAAAAAGTATTTTGAAAATAACTGACAAAAAATTGTAAGAAACATCATAGTGGACTACATGTATAATTGTCTTTGAGCATCAATTTGTGGTGTGCAAAGAAGATTCACTTCTTGTCTCTGTTTCTTTCCTTTTAATTATCTGCCTGTCTTGTGTGCTGTCGGCAGCTATCGGAGCCATAGCTTCTGCAGACTTTTTGCCCCTCACTTATACTGTTTTCCTCTCATTTCCTGTTTGTGTCTGTAAGCAGACTTGTCCTTTGCATGCATTTTCACTGGAGAAACCTTCTCTGGATCACCTTAAAGTCACTGTAGGGAGTTGCACTGATGAGAATTGCAATCTGCAAATAGTCAATAATAATGAGTCAGGACAGAAAATGCATGCAGTTGAAAAATAATGGTTTCTTTTTATTCTTCCTCAGGTTTATGAGCATTTATTAGTTATTGAGGTCTCATTTCCAACTGTAAGTCTAGAAAAAAATTTTTTTATTTGCTGTGGGATTTTTTTAACGTGAAAACTGAGATTCTCCCAGGAGTGTGATATGAGGAACTGTGTCCTGTGGAACTGTTCAGAATATTGCCCTACATGTAAAAAAATCAGAAGAGCTCACAAGACTTCTGTTAATGCCATAATGCGTATTTCACAACAGATTAATATTTTCCATATTGTGTTAATGTCTACATTCTAAAATGGCATTAGTCATTCCAGAAGTGTATGAGCCTTGAAAAAATTAAGACTATTTTCACTCAGATCAACCCATCTGTTTCAATTATAATGCTTGAAACATCGTCATTTCTTCTACCAGCATCCTCACTCCAGTAAGATTTATCCAGGGAACTTTTGCCCCAAGTGGATTTTTGACCTGTATAAGAGCAACAGGCCAGAGGTGAAGGAACATCAGGCATTCAGAAACTGAATGAATTATGAAGTCAAGTCCCCTTTCTATGCAGACACCAAATCATACAACCCCTTTTACAAAATGACCAAGCTTCACATCAAGTAATTTGTTTTGTGCTTTCCTGTCTTCATCAGCTTCCATAACAAGGCTGTTCTGGTTGTTTTTAAACATTGGTGACCTTATTTTAGTCTTTAGCTGGTTGTATTAGGATCAAGTCATACTCATTTTGTGTTTAGTTGTTCATTAGCTTCAACAGCTCTTTCCCTTCTGTGCCGCATCCCCTGTGCTGTACATCAACAGAGCAGTCACATCTGTTCTTTGCTTGGCTGTGCTGAGCAGTGTGTGCATTTTTGGCTTAGCTGGCGGAAGGCTCTTTTTCATCACTGTCCTGTTCCCTACATAAATACCAATTTCTTTTCAGTATTGCATGTTACAGGCTCCTTCTGCAGTGATATAATGACTTGTACGAAGGCCACTCAAAATTTTACTATTCCCTCCAATGATTTGAAATCTGAAGATTGAGGATAACCTCAAGATAGGCATATACATTAAATAATGAGGTAGAAGAAAATGAGATCAGAAGCTTTTCAAACAGTGATGTGCAATTTGTTGTGCTCTACGTAAGACTGCTGACAGTCTTATGGCCAGTAGTGGCAAGAATGGGCAGTGGGTGGCAATGGCAGGGATTAACTTCTCTCTGCAAGTAGGATAAAGAGAACATTAAGTTGGCTTTATAAAAGTAATGTGCAGTCACTGTGTTTAACAGACTGGTTAGTATGATGCAAGACAACAGGTCCGTGTTGGGAACTGTGCTTGTCATCTGCAGTCTTCTGGAATGTGTTATATCTTCACCAGGAAAAAAGAGATACCCCAGATACCCTGCCTTTTGGGAGTGCAGTGTTGCACAGCAGCAGTTACCCTACATGACTATTCTCCCATTTGTGCTCTTTAGAAAGCACAATCTTCTTCCTGTTCCAGTGGAATATTAACAGGAACATAATTGTGCTAAAGTTTGGCCAACTGGCAGAGTTGTTGGCTGGTATCTTCCGTGGGAGCTAACTCTTTCTTCTTGGGAGAAGTTTTGGACCTTTTACCTTCCCTCCCCATCTCGTTTTTTGTTTGCACAGAAGGCTTTGGAAATTCAGGCAGTAATTGCAGTCTGCTTTTGCTCACCTTCATCATGTTTCCAAATACCTCATAATCTCATCTATTTGGCTCAGTGCTCCCTCAGAGTTCTTGAACCTCCCACCTGACTTTTTGTAGGAAAAATGAGCTGTAATTCAATCTTGCATCATTGACAATAACACATGAGGAACAAGCTATGACATTGAAATGATGTTAGAAGACTGGTTTTTAAACTAACAGAACCCTGTGTTGTTGAGAAGTTAGCTTTTCACCCTTGCATAATTGTGTTTTGGTATTAGGGAGTTCTGTGAACAATGACAAATTTTGCATGTTGTCTTATAAGCTGCTCCATGAGGCAGGTCAGGACAAAGTTTCTGCCTGGTCTGAATTTTATAGCTTTTTTTTTTTTTTTTACCCAAGAGAAAGCCAATCTCTAAACCAAACTTCTTGTTATTTTTGTGTGGTTTTTGTCCGAAATGTTTGGAAAATCAGTAGGAAAGTGTGAGGATTTCATCAGAGCAGGCAAACTGATTTATTTTTGTCTTTAATATTTAGTTTATCTCAAAACTTTTTCAGTCCCCATGACTAATTGCATTATATAGGTAAGCTGCTCGGGACACTTTGTTGGACTTTATGCATGTCAGAACACAGTCAGTGAGCAGGAGGGACTGAGCTGATATTAAATCATTCTTTGATTTTGTGCTTTGGTGGTGCCGTAAGCCCAAGACATTAATGCCTGCAGAAAGGTTAAACTTTACGTGTCTTCCTGTTTATCACAAAGGTGCGGGGTACAAACAGAAAGCACTCTTGGCAGGCAGCAGGCTGCAAAATCCATGTGCTGCTTATCCGCAGTGATGTTTGTACGGAAATTTGATTACCATATATGAAGAGAAATACTTAAGAAGTGCAAGAAGTCTGAAGGGCAGCTCTTGATTCCCAGCTACAGCAGACTGTAACTTTGCTGCTCAGTCACTGCCTAGCAATGTTAGCCCAATATGAAAGCAGTTTTAGATTAAATAAACCTGTGCAGAAATTCAAAAGATCATCTATTTGATTTTTCCTCTTAAAAGTAGACACGGCTATGGCTAACTGTTGTTTAATAAACTTGTTAGAAATAATAAAATCAAATCAGAAACTGGTGTAGTTGATGTGAGTTCTGTAAACCATGTCCAGACACTAGAGTTCAATGTGTAATAATCCCAAGCAAAAGAAACCTTTTTTTAATGATTAAATTTTCTTTGCTGCATTTTAGGCCCAGTGTTATTACTTCTCTTTACCAGGGCTATAGAGATTCTGTCTTTCTCTTTTGCAGCAGTCTTGTGTTATTTAATTGCTTATCATGTCCTCTTCCAGGTTTTTTTAGACTAAACAAAGTAATTTTTTTTCTAGCTTTCCTCAGACATCATGTTTTCTAGACCTTAGATTTTTTTCAGAGCTCTCCTATGGACTTTTTTTCAGTTTGTTCATGTTTTTTGCATGAGGCCCAGAATTGGACATGGTCCTTGAGTTGATGCTTTCTGATCTTGAATAAAGTAGAATATTTAACAGGTTTTACAGCTGTGATAGTTACATTTTTCATTCATGATAGGATGTTTATCTTTTCTGCAAGAGTGTAACAACGTTCTGTGTATGAACCCCAGTGTAGAGGATGGGGGCCTTTTAAGATACATCTTGAAGCAGCTGGTCCTGCTCTAAATAGAGCAGTGAGCAGGCAGTGGGAAAAGGTCTGCACTGATGAGTTTAAACAACCTACTGGGTGATGGAGAGCAGAGGGCAAAAAGGCTGAAGATGCTCTGGAGTGCCTCAAAGGTACGGAGCAATCATTCCCAGGCAATTAGGCAGGGATAACTGGAATAACTGCTACATGGTCTGTGGGGTTTTTGTTCAGTTGATTTTACCTGCCCCTTCCTTTGCTTATGGAGTAAAGCCTGTTCAAAGTCACCTTTTTGGAGTGGTTGTGACATTTACTGCAGAGCACTGTTGTACTGCTGCGTAATTCAGTGGCATCTCCGTGGGGAGTGGCCAAGTAGCCGAGACCTTTGCAGTCTGAAGAATACAAGTGCAGATCCACTCAAGGGTCTGTAGGAACAAAGAGCACGGGAGATGATGGGAAGGGTTCTGTGGCTCCCACTCTCTTGTGAAAGAATTGGGATATCTCAAATGGCAGTGGTAGGGTGTTCTGACCAACCATTCTTCAGTGCTAAGTTGTCTTTACCATATTATTTTATTTTAGACTTCTACAGTTTGTTAAGATCAACTTAATTTTTGGCCCTATCTCTGCTGTTAAAGATATTCTTTTTGCAGCTGTCTTTTTTGGGGGCGGGGCTTGTTTGCGTGATACAGGAAAAGTAATATGCTGGTTGTAGGATGGGGTTAATCCTTATTAATGCAGTTTCTTACATTTTTCAGCTCCTTGAGGAATCTTTGAGCTGCTGGGATTTTTGACAGAGGATTAATGTCAATAAGAAATGTGAAATCGGGACGTCACAAACCTCCTCATTCCTATGCTATCACAGCATGCTGCTCCCCAGAGAAGGGAGGCAAGGGAGACAGCATACATCTAGGTCTCAGTAGGGAAAAAGGAAAAGGTTAGTTTAGATTTTCTGTCTGTACTTCTATAAATGCCTGGGTCAGGGCTAATGATTCAGCACTCAAGGGCTTCAGTTTGTATTTAATTAATAACATTGGTAGATTTTGTGCCTGCTGTCTAACCATGGAAGCTTTTGATCATCAGCAAATAGAAGTCATGCCAGAACAAATAAGTCATTTATTTGTATGGTTTAAAAAAAGAGGAAAAAGCTGTTCCTTCCCATTTACAAATGCACTGTACAGGTTCTACACAGCATTAGGTTCTAGCACTGTTTGGTCTATTTTCTTTCAGCTTTCAGTTTTCCAGCACTGCTGATTCTCCTTAATTAAAGAATAAACAAAAGCACAGATCAGCTTAAAGGAGGATGTTTTAAAAAAGGGAATATCTGAAATATAAGCTCAGAGTGAAGCTTAGTGGCTGCCAGTCTGCCTTTCCTTAGTGTCACGGTTTCATAGAAACGGGGTGGCACCTTCTCCTTTACTCATTCAGGAGCCTCACCTTTTATTCGTCCCTCCTTGTTAAAGCCAAGGACACATAAATCAGCTTATTTATTTTACTTTCTCTCGGATGTAGCTTATTCTTTTCTACACATTTATGTATTAACAGAAAACAGCAGATAAGGAGTAGGGAGCAGATTCTAGTCAAGATTCAATGTCTGTAACTGTCCCATAGCTACCTTGCACAGTGACTGCAAGATGCTTTAAGATACTGCTGCTTATGCTGAATACCTCAGCACTCATCAAAGAGGAGTGGCTGTGAACTGATCTCAATATCAGGGACAAAATGGAATGGCTTGAAAACTTGGCTGGGGAGCTTCTGGCAGGCTAGTTCAGCCTTCAGAAATGTATTGGGGTCACACCTCTTCTTGTCGGGGAGGAAAAATCTAGAAATATGATGTTTTGTCACATAAGGCAGAGTCCTGTAGGCACAAATATATATGACGTTTTTGTGTGATTATAGATTCCTGTTTAAGAACAGTTTCTGGCAGAACACTTGCTTCCTTTGCTGTGCATGGTGACAAATTGTTAGAGATTTTATTAATGTCTTTGTATGAGGAATTCAAACTTGAGAACTGGGAGAGATTTGTTTTGTACCTCACAATTATCATATCAAGCAGTTAGTCCATTTAGATGTCATTTGTGTTTTAGCAGGGTATGCCATTCAAACTAGAGATTGTGGATGCTTGGCATTTCTCTCTCAAATTACACAGGTCGTAAGTGCATGCCACAAGCAGCCACGTTCCTCATCTCCTCAGGCTGTCAAGTGCAAAGAGGTTTTATTATGTCTGTTCTGGAATTTGGGGGGCATAGAGCGGAAAATTTAAATCTGAGAAATCTAAACTCTCCCTTTCTGCGCCATTTCCTGAAGGAGCACAAGCCTGTTTCAGGTCTGGAGCTGTGGCTGCCAGTGAAGCCAACCTGCCTTTAGGCAGCTCTGACAGGCAAAATGCAGCATCTTGTCCTGAGCTGCTCAGTACATGCAGAGTTTTAACATCATTTGGAAATATTTGCCTTTTCTGTTTGACAAACTCCCATGCATTCCTTGGAATGTATTTTAGGTGCTCTGCAGAGAACATTCCCATGGCCTGTTAGAGGCAAATCCCGATATTTCCTGAAGGGTCCTGGAATACGCCAGGTGCAGTTCAGAGCTGAGATGGAACAGCCATGCTCCTGGAGAGTCTGGCAGACAGCATTTCCCTGTCACTGTTGGACATCAGTTCTGGCTTGCTCTGATTTATTGAGGTGGCAAAGCACATGAGCTTACAGCATTCATAATTTCTTAATATTTCCAAAA
>VYZT01036702.1:0-10399 GCA_013400735.1 Pomatostomus ruficeps
CTTTCCTTTCCTCCCTCATCACACAGATCCATTTGTGTGATGGACTCATTTCCAGGGCAAATCCCACCCAAACCTCTCCCGATGCTGCTCCTTGGATGAGCAGCCAGGTAACAGCACCTGGAGGCTGCAGGAGCCCCGGGGCTGCAGCAGGTTGCATTTCACGTCGATCATCCCACACAACCACAGCTACCCCATCACTCACTCGCCACCCTGCCATGAAACCATCCCAGCCCACTCCTGCTAAATGGATGTAAAAATAGAGGGAAAAGCTGAAAGCAAGGGTGGCACTGTGCTGAAGAGCGAGTTAATGGATGGTTGAGAATCCAGCGTTTCTGAAGGCTCTGAGGATAATAAATACATTCGTTCCCAGGAAAAATGCCACCCCCTTATTACTGTTTCAAGCCTCATCAGCCCCGGAGTGGAGCAGTCAAATGAATGTGGATGCACCAGACACAGCAACGGCTTTAAAAAAGATTTGCTCTCACATTTGACAACCTCACTTCCGGAGACCTTTCACAGTTGATTTTTTTTTTCACCTGAAGGGTCCCTCCTTGTATATAAACAGCAACTTATTTCTTGTTTGTTACCCATGGCCATGCAAAACCAACCTTTCATTATCCCAGGGTGCTCCAAGCCCCATTTAATGTGGGCTTGGACACTTCCAGGGATCCAGGGGCAGCCTCACTTTCTCTGGGCACCCTGTGCCAGGGCCTCCCCACCCTCACAGGGAGGAATTCCTTCCCAATATCCCATCTGGGTGCTTGGGAATTCGGCTGGAAAAGCAAAGATTTTGCACAGAACTCTGAGCTCTTCCACGGGACTCTGTGGTTGCACGATGCCACACGTCAGCTGGAAGCTCTTTCCTTCATCATGCCAGGAATTAGGAGAATTTACAAACCCAAAAAGATATTAAGAAAATGACAGAAGCACTGTTTTGGTCAGACATTGCCCCGATTTTCTCTCCCTCAGACGAAACTCGCTTTCAGACCAGTTTTTAAGGCTCGACACAGTTGCAAGCTGTTGGACAAAAGAGATCATTCCCATTTCCATTCTTATTTCAATTCCACCTCAGTTCTGCTTCCCACCTACATCCAAAACAAACCTCCCAGGCCTTACTGGGTACGGGATGCATTTGGGTGAGCAAAACTCATCCTGAAAACCAGGAGCAACTGTCCAAAAATATTAAGAGAGATTGTTGAGTGCTCAGTGCACACGCTATAAATAAACCTGAGTGACAGAACTTGTCAGGCTGTCAATCAATATCACTTCTGGGCCAGAGACATGTGTCACATCCTCTCCTGTGCTCAGACAAGGCTCTGTGGGAAAGGAGTTCTGGAAAAGGGTTTCAGTTGTGCAGTATTGATTCTCCTTGCCATGATTTACTTCATTCTGCATTTGAAGAAACCCAAGCAGGATTTGAGCAGCCTCTCCTGATAAAATAAAATGGTTTGTTGCTCCACGGAAAGTGGAAGCCTGAGATAAAGAGTCCATTGCAGTTTTTCTTAAATACTTAACTGTGGCTTAACCTTATCCAATAATGCTCCCCAGGGAAATATTTAGCCGGAAAGGTTTAAAATAAATTCAGATGGCAGGAGAGTGCTCAGCTTGAAACAGACCACGCAGTATTAGAACCCCAGGATGCTCTGGGTTGGAAAAGCTCATCCAGTGCCATGGGCAGGAACACCTTTTACTATCCCAGGGTGCTCCACGCCCTGTCCAGCCCAGCCTTGGACACTGCCAGGAATGCATCCTTTTGCTTTTTTGCCACTTCCCTGAATTTGTGGAGGGTGAGGAGAGCCTCACCTGGATGCTCCTGGTCTCCTGCTCTGGCAGAGTTTCTATGGCAGCTCTAGGGGGGTGTGAAGGCCCTTTCTGGAGGAGCTGGGAATGTAAGTGCAGGCAGGACTCCGCTCTCCAAGCCCTCAGGTTAGAGGTTATAGCAGGATATTTACATTAACTGCTCAGCAAACAGCCCTTTGTGATGTCCAGAATGCACTTGTTCATCCGGCTAATTTCCAACCCATCCTTTGCAGCTCTGCTCCCCAGCCAGGAGCTAAAAAGAGAACCAGCTCAAGCCCCAGCGTTTTGCTCCAGCTGTAATTCCTGCTCTGTCACAGGCAGTGTGGTCCATGCAGAACCCCTGTGCTCCCAGCTAGGGAAAGGCAACTGCTCCTGAGTGCATTCCTGCTGCTCCCCTAGACCCTGGAACTGGGAATTCATCCCTGTTTTCTATCTATTGTAATCTCTTTTTTTTGGTGTTTACAACAACTGGGTACAAAACAGATTCTTGGAATTGTTTGGGTTGAAAGTAGTGATGGCAAAAAGCTCCTTGCTTTTAGTTTTTCTTCTTCAAAACGCTGTAATTGGATTTGCCAGTGCTGGAATTGCCTTTAAAGTGATATTCCAGGTGTGCTGCCACAGCCAAAGTGCCCAGCACTGCCCTGAGCGTGATTAACACAACAGAAACTGCCCAGTGATTAATCAATTAATCAGTAATCAATCAATTAGTTGACTAATTAAGTCTCTCTATAGCACTAACATTGTCCTGGCTCCCACTTCTGCTTTTTTACACTCCACACTGTCCTCTGGCACTGGCAGCATCCTCCTGATTTCATCCTTGATTCATGCCCCTAAACAACATCTCTGGGGACACCGAATTTCCTATTTCAGCTAATTTTAGTAATAGGCAACTCCAGAACAGTCAAAACAATGTCACAAATCAAATTACTGCCCCAAAGGGCCAGGGTGAGAGCATGAACACAGTGATTTTCATTTGCAAAGATAAAAATTCAAAAACGATGAAATATTTTGGGTTGCAAGAAAAAGCCAAACTCTGGAAGGCTCAGGTTTAGGGACCGCAGCACCCTTAGATATTGAAATTTTAAAATGCTCATTAACTTCCAAATGTCCATATGGTATTTTGGACATTCTGGCCTCAGACCAGAGGAGTGAATTGCTCCCAAATCCATTGGCTGTGGACAAACCCAGCGGCAGATGGAGCACACGGAGAACAGTAACAAAAGCAGGTTTTGGGTGTTAAAAGGCTTAATGGGTGCCTCACATGTGTTTGGGCCAGGAGATCGGATTCAAACCGTGCTTGGGGGAAGCTGAGAATCCCTAATATCGGAAATGGCAAAACTCCACAGTGCTGTTCAAAAAAACTGGCTCTGGTGGAAATAAAATCTGATTTCACCAGCTTGAAAGTGCAAAGGTTGTGTCAGAAAGGCAGCAGGGACACAGTGATCCCACAAAGACCCCTCATCCCAAGGTTTTTGTTATTGATTTTCCAGCCAAGAGCTGGGACGAGATTCCCTGACGGTTGCACCAGATCCTTGAGGATCCCACCAGCTCCTGCCCAACTCACCAAAATCCAGGGAGGAAGAACAGCACTGGAATCATGGGGTTGTGCAGCATTTACTACTTCTGGTTCATAAACTGAATTTTTCAGCCCCTAAAGAAGTGTTACAACCACGTTCATGCCCTACAACCTGTCTCCTAAAAAAACCCCAACTAATTTCTGGGAATACTTGAATTGGAGTTGGTTTTTTTTTTCCCCAGCTGTTTTGGTAGAGCATCTCTTCAGAAAGCTTGAGAAGAAAAAAAATAAATACAAAAGAGTGAACAGAAATCCCTTCCTTCCATCCTGCAAATATTTGATTCTTTACAAAAAGCCTGGAAGAAACACCAAATGTTATAAACCCCACAGCTGAGGGGTGACAGCTTGGGATGTTTTAACACAGTTTTCATTTGCAAGGATTTCTACACTGGTCCAACTCAGCAAAGCAATTACTTAATTAAATAAATTACCTTTTATGGCTGAGGTGCATCTACCTGGTTGCTCATGCAACTAAAAAGTGATAAATTTGTGGCAGTTCCTCTTTTGCTTGTTTTTGACAGAGGAAAGCAGCCAGACTGGTTTAAAAAAAAAATCTCAAGATTTGTGTGGGGAAAATTATTTCACATGGAAAACTGGGAGACCCCTGCCACTCTCAGGATGGGTGGGAGATGGAGAGAGAGGGAGGAGGATGGGAAATTCCTTCACGGAAAGGGTTGTCCAGGCTTCCCAGGGAAGCGGTGGAGGGATTGCACAAACCAGGTTGCTCAAAGCTCCATTCAACCCGGCCTTGGAGATTTCCAGGGATGGGGGGAACTCAAGGCCCTTGGGGCACTCTCTGTCCCCTCATTTTAGAAGGGTAGTGCTGGGTTGTGTTTAGGGAATAGTTGGGACTTTAACATCCTGCAAGAATTTGGGGATTCTGTGCTGTGCTCCTAAAAATCCTCTCAGGAATTCAATCCAGGAGCCAAGTTCAATTCAGGAGCAGAAACGTGGGGACTTGCACAACCCACACTGAGTCACCGTGCTGCAGGTAGTGAGGCTGCCTTAAAAATAACACACCCAGCGTGGCTGGGAAACAGCAAAAAGGATCAGCAGTTCCCTCCAGGAACAGCAAATTGGAGTAATGGACTGGGATGGAAAAGAGAGAAGGAAGAAACGGAGAAAAGCTCAGAAGTTAAAGGAGCGAAAGGCACGATGTCGAGCAAAATAAAATCAGAGGGTTCACATCAGCCGTACTGGGGGCTGCTGGGTTGAGAAATCAGCCTAAAAAAGGGAGGATGAGTAATTATGGTTTGGGACTCTGAATACCAGCAGGGTTCTGTTTTACCAGCAGAACCTGAGGGATGATGGAAGCGAGGAGCGGAGATGAGGAGAGGGAAGAGGCATCCAGGGGAATCCCTCAGATGGACTCACAAATTGTTACCAAAAAAGCCAACAGTATAAAACTGCCATTGATCCTTGGCATCAAATGTACTTCATAAGACATCATTTGAGACACTTGAAACTGAAAAACAGCAATATATCCACATATTATGGATTATGGACAGAAGCATGGAATGGTTGGTGGAAGGGGGCTTTAAAGCCCAACCAGGGCAGGGACACCTCCCACTATCCCAGGCTGCTCCAAGCCCCGTCCAGCCTGGCCCTGGACACTTCCAAGGATCCAGGGGCAGCCACAGCTTCTCTGGGATAACCTGTTTTCTCTACAGAGCCAGAATTCCTGGTAGGTTTTGTCTTCTGCCTAAAAAATGTTAACGGGAACAGTTGAGAAATAAAGGATCAGCCAAGGTTGTGTCTGCATTTAAAAATAACTAAAATAGCGAAAATAAACCAGGTTTGTGTTTATCCTGGCATAACATGACTGGCACATGGTCCCTCCCCAGAGCTCCAGTAGGCAGTGGGTGCTGCTTTCCCTTTAGATCCCCTGAAATCCTCCCCTGCCTGGATTTGTGCCTCCCACTCCATCTCAGCGCGTTGGAGACCTCCTGTCATCCCCAAAGTCCTGATCTGCTTCCAAGCAGGGCAAGCATGAACTGCATCTATTTTCTTGGATGGTATTATTTGAAAAGCTCTGTGCAAAGAATGCATTTAAATTATTCTAAAGACTCAATGCTATAAAACACTGAGACAATTCCTCTTCTCTCCAGGCTCATTATGGATTCACACACTGCCTGGAGAAGCTGTGGCTGCCACATCCCTGGCAGTGTCCAAGGCCAGGTTGGACAGGGTTTGGAAAAACCTGGGATAGTGGGAGGTGTCCCACTGTCTGTGATGGCAAAGGAGGCTCTGAGGCAGCTTTTCCACAGCCTAAAGAAATCAGCAATTTCCTCCAGGAATCTGGTTTTAACAGCCTGATTGGGAATGGAGTAGCTTTAGGAAACAACCCTAAAGATTTTCCTCCTTCTTTTAAACACAAGCAAGGGCCAGTTTCGAGTCACTTGGCAAACATCAGGTGGGTCAAACGCAGCCCTGGGTGCACGGTGACATCTCAGGTGTCTTTTCTTGCTGGCACAAAGTGACTCGTTTTGGTCAAATAACCACCAGGCAGCTGGTCAGGCAGTGCTGCTGCTCAATGCTAATGAACTTCTGCTCATTTCCAGGACAAAACCACTGCATTACAATTAATTCATCCCAGCCACTGTCCTGCAGGATCTCCTCGCTCCAAGAAACTGAGGGAAACCACAATTGAACACCAGCTTCATTTCCTAGGTGGAATTCTAACCTGTGGCACTCGCCCCTGTTTCCCCAGGTCACCCATGGCTCAAAACTAAGCTGTTTTCCTTAAATAAAGGAAAATGAGACTTGAGATCCAAAACTCAGCTGAAGTCAAGCAGAGCCCCAGCACTGCCATCAAGAACTGGGCTTTCTGCCCCAAACCGTTTCAAAAACGACAGGACCAACAGCAAAGTAATTGAGAAATGTAACAAGAACTGATAGACTCACTTTTAGCATTTAATTTCCAGTAAAACAATTTAATGAGAACTCTATTAAAAGTAGGGAATTTTCTAAATTTACGTTGGAAGCATTTCAGGAAATGTATTTTTAGTTCAAAGCATCACAGAATCACAGATGGTTTGGGTTGGAAGGGACCTTAAAGCTCATCCAATTCCAAACCCCTGCCACGCCAGGGACACCTTCCACTGTCCCAGGCTGCTCCAAGCCCTGTCCAGCCTGGCCTTGGGCACTGCCAGGGATCCAGGGGCAACCACAGCTTCTCTGGGCACCCTGTGCCAGAGCCTCCCCAGCCTCACAGGGAATTTTTTGCCAATATCCCATCTAATTAAAGTCACTCCATGATCATATTCTTATGAGTTGTAGTTTGCGGGGAAAGCAGGAGAAAAAGTTCCGTGTTGAGAACTTTTGATGAACTGTCATCAATCACATGGCAAGCTGCTGGAGAAGTTTATCTCAATAAATACAAGACTTTGTGATCCAAAACAAGGCTTTGATCACGGTGCCTCGGACTGGCCCAGGGTTATCAGCCAAGTGGAGGAGAGGAATTTCCAGAATGGGCCTATTTAACAGCAGAAGTATTTCAGGAAGAGAAATTACTGTGGCTATGATGGCACACATTCCAGAGGACACCTCAATGTGCTCACTGGAAGGAAAAGAATGGAATGGAAGGGATAGAAGAGATTAGAATGGAATTGTTCAGTTGCAAGGGATCTACAGCAATCAGTCCAGCAGCAAACTGGGTTCAATTCAGAGGTTCAGTCAGTACAAATTGTGTTTGCCCTGCAGGAACCTGAAAAACTGGAGAAAAAAATGTTTAGGAGAAGAGCTCTGGGAAACTCCCCTCTCCCCACAGGTAAGGGCAACAGGAGGATCCTGGGAAATCCATCCCACACACACAGAGTCCATGCCCCAGCAGCATCTGCTTCTGTGCTCCTTGGCCTTGGCACATGGACAGCTCCCACAGGGCTTCCACAGACTTCCATTCCATTCCATTCCATTCCATTCCATTCCATTCCATTCCATTCCATTCCATTCCATTCCATTCCATTCCATCCCATCCCGTTGTGTCTTTCTCTCCTCCCCTACACCTAAACCTTTATCTCATGTGACCCCAGACCCAATTCACCCCCAGAACACCCTGGCTATGCCCAAACAGGTGACATGGGACAGGTCACCCGGGCAAATCCCAAAAGCCATCCCCAGAACGTTTCTCCCCATTCCTCCTGTCAACTGTGACAGATTTTGCCTCTCAGCCCGCTCCCAAAGCTCCCAAATTCCTGCAGTTCCCCACCTCTGGAGCAGAACTTTGTCACCCAGCATGGCAGGCACTGCCCCTGGTCCTGCCCTGCCTTTGTTCCAGGCTGGGAGCTGCAGCTCTCCCTACGGATGCGCTCTCCAGTCCAGGAGGATCAAGGAATATCCATCTCCGCAGCCAGAGCTATTAATAGCCACTCACCTCTCCAACTGCAAATTCCAGGCTCTTCACAGCCAATCCTCACCCTCCTCAAATGTCTCTTCTCATCACCATAACCCTCTCAGGCTACTGAAACCCCAGCGTTTTAATCTTGCAATATTAAAGAACGGTTCTAGCAGGCACTTCAAAAGAAAAGGAGCCAATAGGAAACAAACAGTTTGAGGTCGGGGTCTTTTCCCTGCTCAGCTCACAAAATAAAGAGGTGAGGTTCCTTCCCCCTTCGATCCCTCTGTGCAAATTTTAATTGCTTTTCTGACATCTACAGAATGTAATCTTCTTCCTGTGTTGTTCCTAGGATTAGGGCAGGACGAAGGTAAAGCTATTTTTGATTAATATGGAAATCAGAAATTACTTTCCAGAGAAAACTGGGGACTGTTCCTAATGCTGCTTTATCTTTGGGGAATTACAAATCTGAAAGAGTAACAAGAGCGAGCTGGCAGCTCACTGTGTCTTCCAACCTGTGCAAAATGTGCTTAAAGACTTCCAAAAATCTCTTCTGATGGAAATATGTGATTAATACAGCTAAGGGAGTGTTCAAGCTGAAGACAAAGAGAGTTAAATCCCCACAGAATGGGGAACATCAGTTTATCTGGGGAAAAAAAAAGGTGGGGGGGCACAGGGTGTAAAGAAACCTTCCTGTGTTTTAAGAGAAATTTAGTAGCTAATTTCATGGTTAAATTTGTTGCCAATTGAAAGCTGATCTTGCTGAAGTGCAAATATTCCTCATGACCATCCAGCAGAATTTCTAATGGGTGAAAAAGTGAAGAATCCGCTGGCGTCCAGCTCCTCCTATTTGTGTGATGGGAAGAATTGGGAGATAAATACAAGGGGATGGAGGGAAAGGACAAAAGGGAATCACTTCAAACTGAATGAGGGTGGGTTTAGATGGGATATTGGGAAGGAATTCCTCCCTGTGAGGGTGGGGAGGCCCTGGCACAGCTGTGGCTGCCCCTGGATCCCTGGCAGTGCCCAAGGCCAGGCTGGATGGGGCTTGGAGCAGCCTGGGACAGTGGGAGGTGTCCCTGCCCATGGCAGGGGAGGCACTGGATGAGCTTGAAGTCCCTCCCAACTCAAACCAGTCTGGGATTCTGGGATTCTACACCTGATGATAAAGACTCAAAGCCACTTCAGCACTCCCATCTTCCTGCCAGCAGTGCCTGCAGGAGCAGGAAACCAGGGATGATTTGGGAGTAAGGAAGGGACATCCTGGCAGGCCTAAGCCCGGGGAATTTCCCTCAAGTTCCGTGTGAAGTCCCCCAAAGCCCTGCTCCCACAGATCCATGCATGCTCACCGAATAATGGGATTGCCTGTGGAACACCAACATTGTACTACTTTTTAATGTTATCATTGGATGCATGAGATTAATGGGATTTTCAAACGGAATGGCAGCGCTGCAGCTATGCCTGGAAACAAAGGCATTTTTACCCTGCCTACCAGAGAGGAGTGAAAAAGAGACAACTGCATTTTATCTTGAAAGCCCTCGACACTTTCAAACAGATCCAGGAATCAAAAGCTCTGTGTAAAGAGAGGGAAAGCCCTCCAGGACCTGTTGGGCCACGCTCCCGTTTTCAAAAATGACAAGGTGTAGGAGGAGGATATTTAGTTAAAGATACAGTGTGGGAGCACGAGGCTTGGCATGTCCAAAATTGATTTAGATGTGGGAAAATACCGAAGTCTGCAAACTCAGAGGTTCAGCTTTGTGTGCTGGAGAGAAAAAAAATACACACTGACCTTGTCACGTTCAGTGGGGATCCAGCACTACAATGGGTTTATATATAAATATTATATATAAAAAGCCATTCCCCATTATCCTGTCCCTCCATCCCTTGTCCCCAGTCCCTCTCCAGCTCTCCTGGAGCCCCTTTAGGCCCTGCAAGGGGCTCTGAGCTCTCCCTGGAGCCTTCTCCTCTCCAGGTGAACATTCCCAGCTCTCCCAAAGCAGAGGGGCTCCAGCCCTGGAACAGCTCCGTGGCCTCCTCTGGACTCTCTCCAGCAGCTCCAGCTCCTTGTGCTGTTGCACCCAGGGCTGGGGCAGCTCTGCAGGTGGGGTCTCACCTGAGAGGGACAGAATTCCCCCTTTCCTGCTGGCCACGCCGTGGGATCAGCCCGGCACACAGGGGGATTGGGGCTGCTGGAGCACGTGGCTGGGTTCTCCCGCAGGAATACAAATTACACAATTACAATATTATTTTAGCAGTTGGCTGTGGTGACATTTCCCGCTGTTAGGTGGGTCTGGTGCTGCCAGGATAGATTAGCAAGGCTCACCAAACATTTTGTTTGGCTAAGGAACAGCTGAAGGGCACTGCCTCCTTATTCTATTAAAAGCGCCGCAGGAACTCGGGAACATTTTCCTGTTGATCTCCACTGCTCTGATAAATGGAAACCTCATCCCTTCCTCCAGGAGGAGAGGAGAGGAGACATTTTTAGGAAGGGAAACCAATTTCCTCTCCGTGTTATTGAGTTAAACAAGGTAGTTCAGTTTTCAAAGGTATTAAGGTCGCTTCGTTATTTCCCCACCGGGCGCTCACTGAGCTGTTGGAACAGCCTTCAGGAACGGAGACAGAGGAACCTCGGCTCTGCAGGCAAATTCCTACAGATCGTGTGCTCCAGCAGGGAGGGGAGGGTCAGTACA
>VYZT01036704.1:0-14981 GCA_013400735.1 Pomatostomus ruficeps
TTTTTGGTTTTCATTTTTGTTTACCTGACAAAGCACAAACACTGAGATAGAAGCAGGGCTGTTCTGCTTATGTTTGTGCACTGCCCATAACCACTTTAAAGCCCAGAGAAATAAACTCAAAAATGTTTTTATACAACCACTAAGTCAAGGAAAGCAAGGAAATTGAAAAATAAATAAGCAAATACAGGATACCTTTTTTCATTACTGAGTTACAGGGGAAAAGGCAAATCACAATATTACAAACCAAGTTCCAGTCTCTGCTGTCACTATATGTTATGGTAATGTAGGTAAAGACTGTCACAGGAACCTGGGAACTGCTATGCACAACATCCAAGCAAAGCTCCACTCGTGCTAATGGAGCTCAGGGTAGCCCAGGACACCTTTAATAGATGCAATAAACTCCTCTGGATGGCAGCCTGCACCTCTACAGTTCTGTGAATCACCATATCAATTTATAACATTATAAATTTTTATACATTATATAACTTTATTAGAAATTATCAGTATCATATGTCAAATATAAAATGCCTCTGCTTTGAATGATTGCCTTTCATGAAAGAAAACATGTCAGACAATTGTGTACTTTAAACGCCTGGACCTTTGCTCTTTTCCCTTCACAGCACAGCACAGAGTGAGTACATGTGACAGAGTGTATCTGTGTGGCGTGCTGAAAACCATGAGACTGACAGCTATATGCCATAAACAGCAGTCTGAAAACAGCACTGATGATGTGCTGGAACCTTGTCTTGTTGAGGTAACTCAGAGCTATAACACATTTCCCTTCACCTCACCTGTGCCTATGCTCTGTGGTGCAGTTCTCAAACACTGTCCCTCCATTGCCCAATGACCATCACAAAAGAAGGTATAGAGAAAGGTGAATTTCAAGTAAGCAGAATTGAAAAATTCACTCAAAGAACTGTCATAAAAACAATGAATGTGGTGTAATAGACATGAGTCAACAAGGATGTTGTACAGGGTAATCAGAAACAGTGATTTTATGCACAGTTCATGCAGTACCAATGGACAAAAAAATAGAAGAAGTGTCTCTAACAAGTAATAAGAATTTACTTGCCTACTCTGTTGCTTAAATTCTGATCCTGATCTGGTGGAAAAATTTGGTTTTAATGACATTATAAAGCAGATCCAGTTTTAACTATCAGATATCATTTTCCAAAGTCAAGAGAGGCCATATTCTTAGCAGTGCAGGATTTGGCATGGTTAAGAATTTAATGATCTACTCTGAAATACTATTTATGAGTATGTGGAGGACCATGCTGAATATTTTTTTCTAGATATTGATAGGCTCATCACTAAGACCACAAGCTGCTCATTGCATTTTACAAAGCATATTATCCTCCAGTAAATCTGCTGCAACTTTCACTGGGCTATGGACAAATCCTTCTCTACAAACGGGATTTCAACAGATAACTTACAGACAATAGGTGTAGAGGACTGGGTACTCAGAAAAGGGACAAACTCCTCTACAGCTGCCTCTATGCTAGCACCATGCAGGTTGGTAGTGTTGTTTTTGCACTAATGTGCATAGAATTTGCCCTTCCTTTGCTGATGTTTTGAGAAAAGTCTCATAGGCTTGTAGGAAAAGCAAGAGAAAGCCAGCAGAGTTTCATCATGTGCTGCTGATAAGAATGTCTGAACTATTACAGTCTATTTGGGAATGTCCTTGGAGTTTTAACTTAAGCTTCTCTAGGGGAAAGAGAAGTCCTAATAGATCATTCTTCTAATAGCAATGATAACAAATAGAACTGATATCAGTCAGCTGTTGTATATCAGGAAAAATTGCCTCCTGTTTATTTTAAAATGACACAGTCAAACCACATCTGCACTGCCTTATCACACATTTTCTGGACAAAAGGCTTCTCCTGCTTGTTATTTAGTATGGGGATAATAATTAAAATGAAGAAATAGGGAAGCTTGGCTGAAATAACATGTGGTTATTCATCATCTCTCTACCTATGACAACACCTGAGGTGTTTGAGACTGTAGGTGAAACAAACACTGTAGTCCTGCTTCACCAGTGATGCATGATACAGTCTGTATTTCTGTTTATCCAGTAGTGACAGGAACATATTACTGCCTGCTACCTGAAAAATGGCCCAGACATTTTTGTTTGCTGATGAAATTTTTGTTTAAGGAATAAAAACCCCCAAACTTCTCCATACTGTGGTAAGACAAATTGCTTTGAGATAGTTTGAGTTAGGCCTGGCTAGATGCAGTCTAGTGCTACAGAAGTACGGAGGGGGAAGGGAAAGAAACCAAAATTGGTTAGGTCTGTAAATTATCAGTGTTCTTGCATTTTTTCAAACAAAACATGCTGTAGTGTTTCTTTGGTCTGAATTCTAAGTAACAGAGTGCCCCAATGTTGTAATGATTATGCTAATTATTGCAGAATGCCTCTTCTGCATTCTTCTGCTAGAGCTCCTGTTGCTCTAAGATCCTCTTTATGCCATTACCATCCATTTCCCACTACATGAACCTATGACAGAAAGACACAATCAAGGTAGATTTTCTTTATTTCACTTTATTTCACTGAAAATGACTGACAACAGAAATGCAGCCAAGAAGGTAGGAATAAGCTAAGCCAAGTATCTACATCTATTTGAGTAATTTGGTTTGAATTTAGGTATTATGGGACTAAATTGCAAGGTTATGATAAAGAGGTGAACTGACAGGGAGAGGTTTAATCTAATTTAATTAGGAGTCAAAAAGGCACATTCTCCAACATTCAAAGATTTCAAATATTATGCTCAGACCAAATTTCTTGCATTCATGTAAATAATCAGATTTTTAAAGTTAAATCACTGAGTTTAAAGTTAAGCACTGGGAGAACTCTCCATAGGTTTGCGTCTTCTACTGATGCTGTTAACAGCCATGGTAAAACACAGGATGTGAAATGCATCCTGAGGGACTAACTCAACCCTGGAAAGGTAGGATGCAATTTATGTGAACACTGGTGAAGCTTACGCTCCCCCTGGTTATCAGCTCTCCCACTGGCTGAGCACTACAAAGGCTTGGCTCACCTATGACCTCTTCATACTGTACAGAATCTGAATTAAAGAATAAAAACATCACCATAACTTGAGGATTTAGTAGAAACTAACTCAAAACCATAAAATATATTAGTCATAGAAGAAAGTAGTAGCTACTGAGGGAAATGGATGGATGGATGGATGGATGGATGGATGGATGGATGGATGGATGGATGGATGGATGGATGGATGGATGGATGGATGATGAATGACTCTCTGAGTCAAAATAAAATGAGCTAGAGGGCAAATTAAATTCACAACCTCTCAGAACAACTTTCCAATAAACCATATGTCTGAATCACACTGTAGGTCATGAATTGTTTTCCAGCCCCTCATGTTATCCTGATGTTTTTTCCCATCTCTTCTTAAAATAATGTATTTCAGACTTTTGATTTTTGTTTGTTTGTGGTTGGTTTGTTTATTTTTTTTCATTTTTCCTTACCCTGTTAATTTTGAAAACAGTGGGTTTACTTCAGTGATCTCAATTTTTTAACTAAAAGATTTAGAGCATCCTCAGACTGGTAAATTGAGCATTGAACTACAAGGTTCAAGCAATTTACCTGTTCATTTTCAAAAGTACTGGAAAATGGATTTGCATTCTTATTATACACTTTTATGATCTAGATGAAAATGAAAACTAAAGCTGGCAGAGAAGGCTGCATGAAAATCTGTGAATCTGATCGTGAATCAAATGAATCTGTGTTGCTCTGTGATGGTCTCTCTAGTTGATTAGAATATTTTAAGGAAGCAATCAGCTTTTTAGCAGTCATCAGATCTTGAAACTTTCAATTCATTATTGCAGCCATGGTCTTCTTCAGAAGCAGGTGCATTGTGTCAGAATGATTAAAGCACATCCATATGGTAATACGTATGAATACATATTTCTGAAGTAATTTTAATATAGTTCCTGGTATATAAATTGCTATAAATTTATTGGTATAAAAATTTATGGAAATAGCTTATTTTCTCTTGACATAAACATAGTAAAAAAGCTGGTTTGTTCCTTGAACTGGATTTTCTTCATTGCCCTGAGTTGAACATTGAATTCTCAACACCAAAATAAAGGGCTAGGAGTGTAAGATCATATGACCATAAAACTATTTAAATTAGAGCACAACTGCACCCTTTTACTGATAAAAGTTAACAAAAATATTCCATCAGAATCACTGATGCAAGGGTGATTTTAATGGAAATAAAAAATCACAGACTTATTTCTTACTATTTGCCTTTTAATTTTAAAAAAATCACATTACTCTTGCATACAATTAGGTATCAAAAAAAGCTTTTGATATTAGGAAACAGCCTTACCTAATGGAAAACTGCAGATATGCTTTGATTCTACAAATTTTACTCTGCCTATCTATTTCTACCTATCTTGTTTCCATTCCTTTCTTCATGGCTCTTGGTTGGCAAGAAAGCAGCTGAACAACTGTAAAGCTGGTAAATCAAAGAGCAAAGTTTTCATTATACATAACACCAAGGTTCATTATTTTTATATCTTTTTTCATCAGTTCTCCATGGGACTGTTAAGCTTTAGTGTTTCACTGACCAAAATCACTGGGCTGAGGGGTTCCATGCCCTGAGAGCAGATATGGGATATACAGCAAAGCTTTCATGCAGGTACAACTTTAAATGGGGAAAACAGAACTCCTCCCTTTTCATTAACTCACTATTTATCACTGGATTAAAACACTGAAGCTTTCACTCCTTTTCAGCAGTCAAATCTAGGATAACAGCATGTAAATTGTGTGTATTAAGTCGGAGTCTCAAAATATTAGCTTTTTTCCTCCAGATAGCGTCCTTGAGGATATTAATCATATTCTTAATTTCATCATAATGATAGGTTTCAACATAGGAAAATTATCTTCTCTTTCACCTTAGTTCTTCCTGCTTGTTCTCATTTATCTTCAGCAATTTATCACAAAGAACTAAAATGCCACTCTGATGGCTTTAGGTGAGTATGAGAGAACAGGCCCTCCTATCCAGCTTTTCTAACCATTTTTTTCTAACACCTAATACAGAAAACTGAAGTGCTCAGAAACACATGGCATTGAAAACAGTGTATTGGTACAAAGTACCTATAAACCAGACAAGGTGAGAGAGTTTAGAATAGGCGCTCGCTCCATTCCCTTCCTTGCACTTGTAGCACGGATTACAGATGCTTATCTGTTTCTGTGTCACAAAACCCACTGCATGACAACGCTTACCCAGAGCAAGGCAATTTACCACTTGAAACATGTCCTTTAACTTTCCTTAATTGTCAGACTTTAACCATTACCTTAAATTTAGTTCTGTTGCATTTAAGGTCCAGCTTTATGATAACATAATTTATTTTGGACATTACCGGTGACATTGCTCTGCCTGTCAATGGAAACATGAAAGAATACCATCATAATGAATATCCATGGACTTACATAAATCACTCAAAATACTTCAGATATGTACAGAGATTTTCCATTGACCCTGTAATGACTTTATTAAAACTGTTCTTACACGAGCTGTGTCAGCAACAGAGACATGAAATTATGGTGCTTCAGCAACATTACCTCAGCTTTTAAATGTTTTGGGAAAACACTGTTAATTTTCTTTTAATAGCATATCATCTTTCCCAAATTACAGTCTCAGAGAACAGCACAGGCTCCATATGCTGGGAACACATGGGATTTTCTTTTTCTGTTGCTTCATAACATCAGGGAGTTGTAATTATTACTTGGAACAAATCAAAGTTATTAAGACTATGTCTACTCATCCAAATGAAAATGTGAAGCCACTGCAGCTTTAATTTAACCATTAGAATGAAGGTGAGATAGCTGACAGCCTAGAGGACTTGGACAGAGACTGTCATTTCCTTCACGTCATTGCTACTCCTCCTAGACTCAATACAAGTACCCTTGTTTAATTCTGTGGGATGGAAAAAAACCTTAGAGGGCTTTCTTTGAACAGTTCAATGCACCACAATTTTACATAGACCCTAACACTGGTGTAATTCCAGTGATCAGAGAAGAATGCCAGGAGTCAGGGTGGAGTCCAATATCTTCTGCAGCAGTGGATCAGACTCTTTATATCATTTGGTAAGCAGGACCTTGTAAAAAAACTCACTCAGCCAGTTTCTATTACCAAAAGATAATTTTTCTCTCTCTCCTTTCCACATTTTTAGTTGTAATCTGACCTGCTTTCAAGTTAAGCCCTCTTTCCTTACCAGGAAAGACTGTCAAAGATTCAGGCTGGTTGCGACTGAAACTTTTAGAAGACCTGAACTGCCAAAGGTTTTGGAGGTGAAGGGGAAGGAAGCTGAAGGGAGAAAAAGGTCTCCAGGGAATTTCTGGGATTTGTGTGTGTAAAGCACTAACCCTTGCCAAGCTGGTAAAGGAAAGCACACAATTTTGCTTTAGGAGAAGTAAAAAGAAGCTACAAATATCAGATTAAGATTTCTATGCTTTATGTGCAAACTATTTTTGAAAGGATAGAACATAGTTAATAAAAAATAAAAAGTCATACTTCAAATCAAAAGCAAATATGATAGTTTTACTCAAACTAACCCTCATGTAATTGGTGAAAGTTTTAAATATTAATGTCTACAATCAGCAACAGCTTCAATTCTCAGAACAACTGCAGTTCTAAGATTAAAAGGACAAGGTAATGATGTGATTTACTGTGCTACAGGTGTGCAGAGAAAACTTGGTTGTGAAAAGGTGGAAGATTTAAACTGAGTATGTTCCTGGATGTAAGAAAGAGATACAGAAGTGGCAATGATGACATTGTGGGAGCTTTTATTCTCCTTCTGAGGTGGACCCTCTGCATGGTGCATACAAGTAAGCAAAATAAATGACAGAAGTGTGAAAGAAGGAGTTCACAATCTGCCTTTTCTATGGAACCCAAATTTTCAGAGGCAAAACCTAGAAAGACATGTTGATATAATAGAGGAAGTAGTGAAATAGCAAGATAATCACATTCTGGTGAAATTTCACTTAAAAGAAAGACTTATGTGAGGTACGGTTTGCTTGAGAATAAAGGGAAAAGTATTTATCAATCTTTCCTATTTCTATGGAACCAACTACCTTAATTCTGTCTATTCTTAAAAGGTCTCCATCCCCTGCAAGCCATTCTGTATTTTCAGTGCTTTTTCCTTTTCCTTTCTTTAGTTTTTCATCACTTCAAAATTTCTTCTTCCAGTTTTCTAAGCTAAAGTTTTCCTCTACATGCTTATTTTCTTTGTCACACCTTATGGCTACTCTATCACCATCCAATGTACTTCCTTTATTACTTGATTAGTATTCAAGGCAGAACAGCCCAAACATTATTAAATTGATTGCCTATAACATCCTTACTGAACAATTAACTCTAAAATAGCACGATCCTTGATTTGTCTGAGTTTTTCAGTGACATGTATGCGATTGATTCCAGTGTTACTATCCCAGTATTTAAAGGTTTCAGAATGTGTCAAGAAGTGGACCTAAAAAAATGCAACTCTTACTACGCAAGACTTTAGACATGAGAAGCACCAGAAGATTCAAACTCACAATTTTTTCTCTTCTTTTTTCCCCTTTTATCATAATTACTGTGTCCATCTTTCTAACACAAAGCATTACATGAAACTTTTCAGTTATGAGGAGCCTAAATAAATTTTTATAGTTGTGCACTATAATAAACTCTGTCTAGGTCCAGCCAAAAGTAACCATTCAGATACAGCATTCTTTGGAATTCTGCTAAAGCATTTTTCTGAGTGACATGACATACTGTTTAAAACATGAGTAGTATGGAATAGCAATAACTGACTTAAAAATTTATACATTAGAATGGACAAAACACACTTACTGAGGAAAATATTTCCACCTCTAACTCAATGGATATGGAGGCATTCATGGATGAAGATGAGGATCAATGGGGATGAGGAGAAGTAATTGAAGGCCAGTAAAGCCCTCCCCTTGGATTGCTGGACCTGTTCACATGGAACACATTATAATGCAGACAAATGCAGAATTGAAACAAGAAAGGCATCCCACCTCTGCTAATAGACAGCTCTTTTGTTGAAAGAAGATCAGAAAACTATGCAGGAAGTCACAGCAGAGAAGCAGTCTAGCATGAATTCTCAGAGCAATATGCAATTATGACCCCCAAAGACCAATGATTCTTTAATGTAGAAGCCTAGAGCAATGAATGGGAGTTGGGGAGTTACTGTGCCTCTCTCTCACTCTGGCACTGGTGAGAACAGCACAAGTGGAACACTTTGTGAAGTTCTGATGTCCACACTTCAAAGGCTTTTAGAAACTGGCAAAAGTGTTGCAATGGACACAAAGGATATCAAAGAAATGGGTCTTAAGAGAAAAAAGACTTTTAAAGTTTTAGCTTGAAAGCTCTTTATAAGACAAAATATATTTTACTCATAAAGAAAAAGGGTGAGTATTGACAGGGATTATTCCTGTGCCTTTAAATTAATAGAGAAAGGTGCATCATGAGCCTAGAAGTTGTAAGCTGAATCTGGAAGATAGCAACACAGTGCTAATTTTATACAGTAAGAGTGACAAAAACCTGGATAAACAACCAGTGGTCTGGTAGGCTTTAATAGCTCAGACTGAGTTTGCAAGGTGAGAGGAGTGGTTTCCTGCAGAGGCACAGAGTTGAGCAGAAGCTGTGCTTCAGTCAGCAGCAGTTCCATGTTTGACAGTACCCTCGAGAAGTCAGAGAGGGGAGCTGATGGTCCCCCTCAGCCCCACAGTCTGAGTTGCAGACCAGCCAAGGATTCTGTCTGGCTGCAGCTCGGGCAGATTAGGATGTCAGCACTGCCCACTGTACTTGGGGCTATCAATGACTGCAAGTACACTGAAAGTGCCAACAGAACTGCTGGGTCACTCCCTATTCCCCTTGAGTGGAAAAGATCTAGGTTAGAAAAATCCTTTCTTTAAAGAGGGTAAAATAACCTGATTATTTCAACAAAACTGGAGATGCAGTCTGTCTTGTCTGCCAGCAGACAGCAGAACAGAATGCCAAATGATTTCCCTGTGAGCTACAGAATGGGGATAGATTTAGAAATCTGGTGAATGGTGACTGAAGCAAAGAATGCAAAGAAATGCAGAAGTTATTTGAGGATCATAAGTATTTGCAATATAGATTATAGGTGAAGCTTTAAATTAAATATGTTCCTTTCAAACTCATGTTTGAAAAATACTAAAAAAGAAAGAAATACAGTTTTAATAACATAACACAAACTTGATTTAATGAGAAATTATATCACTGGTTCACCAGAGGACAGTATTTTAAATATCTAACTTGGATGAAATATGTATGAATTAAAACCTATGGAAAGAACGTATGGATTTAAAAAACCTGCACATTGATATTCAGATAAAATACATGCTAAATTACAAGGCTATTTGAATGTAAATTTTTATTAGTAGAATATCCTATGATATTAGTCACAAATTAAAGTGTATTTGTGAACTCACCAGTCTCAGACAATTAGCTGCAGTAACACACAGAATTTTAAACTTAAAAGTTGGTGCAATGGATACACAGTATCCTCCTGCCATTGTAGAGCTAGAATGTGTTTTATTCTTTAAGCCACAACCTTGAACAGTATCTCACTTAATTGAGCATTTTTGCCTGTTACCCATCTGTTATTCTGTATCAACAATGTATTCCTCAAGGTAAGTAACTGAAAGCTGTTTCTACACTAATATGTTATAACACAGTTCCCTTATTCAAGTGTCATCAGCAAGAGTACAGATCAATTTCACATGGTATTTAAAAGACTAATTTAGAACCAAAGCTTGCTACAAGCCCTCTCCTAACACCTAATTTTTTCTGCTCTCAAGTTTTAGGGTTTTACCTTCCCGAGGGAGCAGTTCCACTTGGTGGCTGAGCGGTATACTAGTTTGCAGCAGTATTTCCTGCTCTTTCCCCATTCTCCTGGAAATGGGGTCAGGCCACTCCTTTCCACCTGTTCTGGCACCTATCTTAGCCCTAGCTCTAGGAGTTCAGTTCAATTAGCAGAAAACGACATGTTTTTCTTCTTGTTGTGTTAGTTTTTTGCTGACTCACCAGGCACAATTCTGCTGTATCACGAGTGTTCCAACTTCTCAGGTTGCGCAGAAACTTTAAAAGTATGACTGGGTAAAATAAAGCATGGAGAGCACATTTCAAGGTATCTCATTTCTCTGCTCCTTTTTTTGTAATGGCTGTTACAAAAATGCAGCCATGTAAGAAAGAAGATTTGGCTCACCAAAGAATCAGGTGTGTGCCAGAGCTGGGGCAAGGAAAGCAGTGGTAGCTGTGGGAGTCACCTCTGAGCTCTAGTGAGCTACTAGATTGGCTCAGGAGGGCTTATGGGACTGCACCCTTAAGCATTCCACACTGGTAGATGTTTGGGAGCCCCATGAACCCACTTTGGACCAAAATATAAGTTATTACTTATATCTAAACACTAAAACCCCAATAGCATATCTAAATGTACAGTTTTGGATTGCTGGGGCCCACAGCTCTTTACAGATCCCAAAGATCAATTAATCTTTTTTTAATGGGAAACAACTGAGTGCCTTTCACTGTAAACAATATATAGTGTTGCTTCTTTCTCTAATTTTGCCTACCCCAAAGCCTAGTTAACCTACTCACCTTAGCATTAGCTAAGGTAAATTAGGATATGGGTACAAGAAAAAAGGGTCTGGGGCATCCTTAAATTTGCTATCTGCCAGTGGAAATATGACAGTGTTGTGGTTTTAGTAGTGGGGAAGGGGCGAAGTGCAGTGAAGTGCATGGTTGAAGAAGAGTGAATTGAAATTCAGGATTGTTATTTCTGTATCCAAAATGCTATGGCCACATTTTACAAAGAACTGATCTGACAACAACATATTCCCTTTTGCATGTTCTGGTTTGTTTAAGATATATTAAAGGGCTTATTTTGCACCATTACAGTTTACACCAGATTAGACATCACCTGCTTCCCAGCAGCTGGCAGAAAGGTCTAAACCTGGGATAAAGTCTTTTTTATATACTCTGGCTAATTCAATGAAAATGTCACCATATGCTCATCCTGCTCCAGAACAAGCACATACTGTTAGGTGAGCTGGTGGTGGGATACAAAACACTGTCAAATCACAGCCTTAGGAAAGCTGGAAAAGCTCTGGGAATTCTGGTCAGCATCTCTCAGCTGGGTCCACATCAGCTATCTTTGGCTCAGGCTCTCAGTGTGCTCCTCCTGAGGAATCCATTGCCCATCCAGGATGGGGGGCAATAGTCCCATCAGGAGCATGTGGCACAGCACATAGGCAGAACTACTTCTCCCTTAATCCCCACTTATTTCAGAAAATACGCCAGTAAAACAGGGAAAATATGAATGGTGGTTAATCTAATGAATGGATAGTCACAATGAGAAAAGTATGAAAAACAGCAATATACTTCAACTCCAAAACCTTGTTTTAATAAAGCATTTATTTTTACAAAAGACGTATTGCTAATCATATCCTTATAATAATATTCCACATTAATTCTTTTTTCTGTAGAGAAAAAGTTAACTTCTCTAGTGCTAATCACCAAATTGAGTCTGTTTTCCATGTGATCTTAAAAACAAATTTTATTTTTCAGCACTTATACTTAAAGGAATAGTGTGTATTTATAGGATATCAGGATCAAATTCTACACTGAACAGAATGTTTCTCTCATGCTCGTGGTGCACTGAAGCACTGATGGCATAAAAACAAATGCATGTTTGGTCTTGTTCTGAAACTGAAGTCTTGCCCTCTGGCCAAGAACCAAATGTGCTACCAGATGAGTGATACAGAGACACTGAGCAGCAACATGAGAGTGAGACTGCCAAGACTGCACTGTATCACCTTCATATCCAAGGCTTTGTCTGAGTTAAAAAAACCCTGTAACCACACAGGCACACACACAAAACCAACCCAAAACAAAAACAATCCAAAAAAGCCCCAAACCATACAAACAAGTAATTCTTTGTCTGGAAGCTTGTAAACCTACTCATGACTGTACCACAAGGAGCTTGGTAATACCCATGCACCATCAGACCTTCCAGCAGAAACCAGGCACTTCCACTTCGTGCTAAAAGGGTTTTCATGCATTTTCCATCAAACAATTAGGCGACTGTGAGGGATTTTGGTTTTTGGTTGTGACTAGAATGCATTGTTGACTTTAATTTAGCTTGAATGCTATAGACAGGCAGAACTCGGATTTTTTAATAAAGACTGTACAACTTGTTAAATATCAACATGAAAAACACAAATAAATATTTATGTGACATTCTTAATGTTTTAGCTGGGAAAGAGGTGTTCTACCCTGAATAAAAGAAGCTACCATGTACATCAGAATACATTAAGAATTAAAATGAGAGAAATGAGTGCTTCCATGCACTTGTCACACAAGGAAGTACAACTACAGCAATGTGATTTCTGGCACTGAATAGTAAATCAGGTTTCAGTTTCAGCGTGGGATACGCATTTTGTTATAGTTATCAAAGACAAAGACTTTTTGTATATGTTTAGAAAACAAAGAGTCCGCAAAATCATTACATAACAGAATTGCATCTACATTTGAGACTTGTTTGAAAGAGAAATACCTTGAAAAATTAAGCACCTGAAACCAATATTGCAACATCGGGGGGAAAAAAATCTATTGTAGACTTGGTATAAAAGTGAAATATTTCCTTTGTCTATAGCCGTGTGTAAGCTGCATCCTCCCATAATAAGCAGAACATTCCCACAGTTGGAGTCCAAGGTCAAAACTGCAAAGGCAATGATTCCAGTTTCAGCTGTACCATGAGTTCCCATAGATATTTTCCAAGTTACGAACTCATAAAAAACACATCTAGATTCCACAGTCAGACTATTAATCTATGCCTCATAGGAGAAATGCTGCTGAAGACAAAAAGCTTAGAGATGCTCTTTTTCTAAAAATTGACAAGATTTACCTCTAAAGTTAGTGAACAACCCCTCCCCCAAAAAACTAAGAAGGAAAAAGACTAAAAAGGCTGAAAGAAACCATCTAAAATCCTAATGTTGAGGAAACACGGATGACTATAACAGGAAACAACCTAGAATGGCAAAGAAATGTTCTAGACAAAGAAATAACTGTTTTCCCATTAGCAGCGATACTATTCAAATGAAAAATTTGGTAGCATTTGATAGTAATATATTTGTTTTGGAAATCTAACATTTTTTTTTTTTTTCTTAGAGGATTTTTGATGAAACAACTGATCTGTCAGCAAACTGTAGACATCACTAAATAGGTGCACTGTAGCAGTTCTCTGCTACTGCAAAGCAAATAAAGGGCTTTATAATGTTTGGGTCTGTGGAAAAGAAAAGGCATTTCATAAGTAAAAACAAAAGTATGATAACCCAGATTTTGGACATTCCAGCTTGCATTTGGAAACCAAGGTTTACTTGAGGCACGTAACCTATCAGTGTTTTATATAACTTTATAGAAAAGTGCCTTACAAAAAGCATAAGCCATTTATAAAGAATATTCCCTCTGAGTCCAGTTGTGAAGAAACACTTAGAGGGAAAAGACTATATGACCCTATACCTGTGTAAGCTGATAGGGTAGGACTGACTTCACAGGGGAAAGAAATTGCCAAGATTCAGCCCAAAATTATTCTGTTTCTACAAAATCCAAAGCACTAAATGTTATTTGCTTAAAAAAAAAAATGAATACCTTTATGGAAAGAAAATGCATCACTCCAAGGGTGATTTAGTCTTCCCTCAGTAGCAGATACTGGTGGAGCAGGTACAGAATTTTGCTTAAAACCGGCTACTTTCTCTAACTCTCTGTCAAGGTTCTTCCAGATCACATGAACCAGAAAATGTTCCTGTTTTAGCCCATATACAGCAGACAGAAGTAACTTTACTTTCTGTAGTGTTTATTTATTCCTCTCTGCCGCACCCACTTTTACATAGCCCAGCTGAGAAGGTGCTTATTTTTCATTCAAGAGTCCACATTTGGACAATCACTATCCCCTATCCCTCCTGTGCAAACATCAAGGCCTGGAAGGATTGCTTCCTTGCTTCCTCTGCCAGTTGGAGGAGATGGGTCACAGAAAAGTAAGTATCTAAGAGGAAAGATTAATGGAGAAAGAGAACCTGAAGGGAAAATGGAAACGTTTCAAATGCATGGATGGAACAATATGACATCAGAAAGATGGGCCATATGTTGCCAGCCAGAGCAAGGGAATTATTAATGGGAGAGGTTCCATGGGGGATCCTTGTGAGTGCTGCAGCACCACCAGCCTCAGGGTACCCTGACAGAGCCTTGTTTGTACCCCTTTGGGCAGGGACATGTCCGATTCTCCCTCCCCGCACGGCAGCACTGAGGAGCTCATTTGGCACACAAGGCATCTCTCCTTAGGGCAGGCACACACAAAAGTCCTCCATGTCATCAAAAGGTGTCACCTTTTTCCCCTCCTGCGGAATTTCATTATTTGGACCAATTCAGCGCTTCTTTCTTCACCAATACACCTTTCTCCCTCCTCCCCCAGACCTCGCCGATACTTTTAAGGGCAGCGGAGCCGGTTGTCATTTCTCGGTGGGGTCCCGCAGGGGTCGCGGAAAGGGGAGTTGCTCCCCACGATGGCAAAACGAGAGAGCGGCGGGAGTTGTCGGGCCCTGCCCTGCCCTGCTCAGAGCATCCCGGCGTAACACCAGCCTTGTCGGGGCTTGGACAGAGGGGCCGGGAAGGGGCATCCCGCGGGCCGGCGCTGGGAGACGAGGGTGTAATTTCCCGCTCATGGCGCCCAAGCCTGCGGGCAGAGGCGGCCGGCTCGCCGGCCCCCGCCGGCTATCGCTGTCTCAGGGAAGGAGGAGGAGGGTTGGTTTTTTTTTCATCCCCCCTCCTCCCCCCCGCTGTTTTTCCAGCCAGTAAAGTGTCTGCCCCTTTGAACCGCCGGTACAGCGCCTGCGGCTGCACACACACACACAGCCACACGCACACACC
>VYZT01036704.1:15079-37371 GCA_013400735.1 Pomatostomus ruficeps
GGCCGGGCCGGCGCCCCGGGGCTGCCCGTGCGGGTCGCGGCGGCGGGTGGCCCTGCGGAGCCCGCAGGTGGCTTGCAAGGCGGCCTCGGCCGTGCTGGTGAAGACGCTGCGCTTCGTCCAGAACGTGCCCTGCTTCCAGGAGCTGCCGCTGGAGGAGCAGCTGCTGCTGGTCCGCAGCTGCTGGGCGCCGCTGCTGCTGCTGGGGCTGGCGCAGGAGCGGGTGCACCTGGAGACGGTGGAGAGCGCGGAGCCCAGCATGCTGCAGCGCATCCTCACCGCCCGGCAGCAGGGCCAGCAGGGCGAGCAGCCCCTGCCGCGGCCACCGGCACCGGCACCGGGCCGGCCGCACCACGGCCCGCACCTGCCCTCGGCCGCCGACATCCAGGCCATCAAGGGCTTCCTGGCCAAGTGCTGGAGCCTGGACATCAGCACCAAAGAGTACGCTTACCTCAAGGGGACGGTGCTCTTCAACCCGGGTGAGTGGCCGGGCGGGAGAGCGGGGTCTCTCTGCCCCAGGGCAGCGGGGAGGGCGGGGAGAACCCGCCTGTATCCCCAGGGAAGCGGGGCACACCTGGGTCTTTCCTCAGGATGAAAATGGTCCTGGAGGAGAGGGACGCGAAGAAAGGTTTTAGCCTCTGCCCCTTCCTCAAGACCCCGGCCGGCAGGCAGGCAGGAGGTCCGGCTGCGGCTCGGTCTGGGGTGCTGACGGCTGGCGCCTTCCACAGATGCTTTCCACGAAGAAAGAGAATTCCAGGCGCCTGCCAGTCGGTTAGGGAAAGTTGGGAGCCAGCAGCACTCCTTGCTCGTTTCCCTCAGCAGGAGCGGCGGGACCTCTGCTCCATCGCCCGAGGGTCGGCTCTGCCCGTGCCGTGCCCGGGGCTCTGCACGCCCCGGAGAGCAAGGGAAGGCTCAGGGCTTCCAGCAACAAATTGCTGTTTTGGCTTTTGGTGTAACACTTATGATCGGGTTTTTAGCCATCTCTCTTTGTGGGGACTCCCATAGATGCAACTCTCCCAAGGGACTTATTATCACGTCGGTGACTCACCTAAGAGGTGCTGGCAGGCTGGATATGGCACTTCCCAAGTATGGCAGTACCCTGTGAGACTGGGACAGGGCTCTTTAGTTATTGATGGTTAGGTTCCTATAGTGGTACTTTGCATTTATCATCCTGCTCGTGTAGCTTTGCTTTCTATACAGATAAAGAGAGAAAAAGTTACAATGGTGAAGCTTATGTTACACAAGTCAAATTTGGAAGCTGGTGTAAAGCAAGAAGAGGCATTGTTCTGGTAGGAAAAACTTCTTCTCTGAAAGGGTGATCAAGCATTGGAACAGGCTTCCTCATCACCCCCAAAAGTGTTCAATAATGTGTGGATGTGTTGCTCAGGAACATGGTTTAGTAGTCGACCTGGCAGTGTTAGGTTAATGGTTGGACGTGCTGATCTTGGAGGTCTTTTCCATCCACAATTGTTCTATGGTCACATATAGCCTTAATTCTGCACCTTCCATCTTTCAGTATCCTTACTATGGTTCACTGGGAAACTTTCTGTAGTATGCTGGAGTCAGTACTTCTTGCCACTTATAAACTGAAATAGAAACAGTTGTCAAAAGAATGTAAACAATGCATTTTTGTAGAAGTGAAAAGTTATCTTCAACACTGTAATGGTGTCTTGACGAACATTCTTCAATCAAAGTTTTTATCAACTAATTTCTTAAACACTTAAGTGAATGTTGACAAACATAATATTTCAGGTTTGTGAAGAAGATAATTAAATATCCAGAACATCAATATGATAAGAATTTGACCTGCCCAATAAAATTTGTCATGTTGACTTTGCATACAAGAAGTCCTCCAGCAATTTAATTTCCTTCATTCCTTGAGTGATAATTCCAATCTGTGAGCTGCTAGGAGTCGTTCTGTAAGAATAAAATTGTTTTATAAACAAAAACTATGTAAACAAAATAATTTATTTTTCTTTTCAGATCTACCTGGACTGCAGTGTACACAGTACATTGAAGGACTGCAGAGGGAAGCACAACAAGCTCTAAATGAACATGTCAGACTCATACACAGAGGTGATGAAGCCAGATTTGCCAAGCTGAATGTTGTTCTATCCTTATTAAGATCTATTAATGCTAATGTGGTTGCTGAATTATTCTTCAGGCCCATCATTGGAGCAGTGAACATGGATGACATGCTTTTGGAAATGCTTTGTGCAAAATTATAAAGGTGTGTAAAATAATGAAAGTCCAGTGCAAAGGAAGCCGCAGAGCAGGATAGTGTAAAGTATGGTAAATAAACTAACTTATTGTTTTTACATAGATAGTATTTTTGTATTCCATAATAAAATATTCTTCAAGTTCTGAAATTAATTTTTATTAAACACGGTGGTTTTGGAATAAGGTTACGTTCATCAAAACAAGCTTTAAGGTTGTAGAGAATGTTCATATCCAAAGTCGACTGGCTATTCTTTTACCATGTCTCTGAATAAAGAACATATTTACTATATTGTACTTTCAAGGTGAGTAATCCCTGCCTTTTCAAAATAAGAACAGTCTTACTGCTATTCTTACTATTTCTGTTGACTTTAACAGAGTCAAAGTCTGTGAAGGTTATTAAATATTCGCCTAAGGTTTTTTTCCATATGGGGGAGATGTGTTAGGAGTATTTTGAGGCTTAATGAACCTTAAAGTAGCTTCATCAACTCTAATGTTTGCAGAAAAACATTCTATTCAACACATTTTGGGCTCCAGGAAAATAAAATAAATCTGTTCCCCAAAACAACAAGCAAATAAAAACCACCTCTAAAAATATGTAAACAGCAAATGCTGATTAGGGTCAGGAGAACTAGCAGGGTGGACTCCACACTTTTATTTCATCTAGATAACTGCTAATGGGTATTTCAATAGTCAGATTCTCCAGACTACTTATTCCTATAAAAAACCAAAATTATTATGCTGAAACATCGTGTACCACTGGTACATCCATCACATTGTGTCAGCTCATGTGATGATATCTTAATTAAGCATTGAGCTTAACCTTTTATTTTTTTTTTTTTGTCTTGGATCCTTTCTCCTAGAGTTGTTGTGTTTTCATTGGAAAGATACCCTGTTTTAAAAATAAAATCAGAAAGGGTAAATCAGTGATTTAAGGGGGATTTGTTTCATGGTTTTCTTTTCTTTGCATGTAATTTTCTAGCTTTTCCCCAGGGGAGCATTGGTAAAGAAATAGAGAGCGAAGTGTGACAGTGTTCTGAAGGTAAAAGGCATCAGTAACTCCATGTGTAGTTCAGACATATATTAATCACTAGCAACAGGTGGTTTTTAAAACACAATTGATGAAGTTAAAAGAGTTACTTTCCTTAAGAGGAGGTGTGCAGGGCAGAGAGGAAGGAGTTTGAAGAGCTTCCTTTTGCTGCCACCTTGCGCAAAGGATAATCACAGCTCCCATACAAAGGTAAGAAGCAGGGACACTTTAGTTGGCTTGTACCTACCCAGATAAAACTTATGGGAAGTAGAAATTGTTTGAGAAGTACCCAAACATTCCTAGGTGTACAGGTGCATTCACAAATATCACTATGCTTTGTATTGCTATGGCAATAAGAATCTCCTCATGGACCAGGACACTCTCACTGAGCAAACAAAATTGAGCAAGAAACACAACCCCTGTTACAAAAGACAATGGTGGTCCATAAATGAACAGAGTTCTGGTGCTCACATAACTCTGTGTAGACTTGTGTACCATGAGGAGCTTCCCAAAAGTTCAAAAGAAGAAAAAATATGTAAGTAAAGTGATCTTTACTGCCAGTCCAGACTTCACACATGTTCTGACCATACTAGAGGAGCAGGCTTAGTCTTTATATTAGGTTGATCCTTTTATATGTACACACACATGCATATGCACACCTATAACAAACATCTACATATGGATAATATTTATTGTGCATGTATAAATATTCTGTGAGTTTACAATAGCTTTTGAGCTTATAACATAAATATGTATGTTTCGCTCTTTCTCTGTAGACAGCGTATGAGCTCACAATTGTTAGCTCTCAAGGATGCCTGACAAAGAAACCTCTTTCCACAAAAGCACAAAGCATGATGCTAAAATATTTAAATAGTGGTTAGTGGCAGATGATGAATCTTGGGTAAGGACTAAAAAGAACTCCAACAGCCTCAGATTAAAACAGCTTCATCACCACTGAGAATTCATTAATACTCAAGCTAGTGTTCAGACTTCTCTGCTAAGTGGCAGAAGAGAGTTGTTGGCAGTACTCCTAACAATTAATTGTAATAGCTGCATCTTGGTCACAGGCCAGTATTTTCAGCTGAACAGTCACCTTGAGGCAGCATGGGTCTATTGTGCTGCTAAATGCTATAGTTTTCATGACTCAGGGGTACCTGCTTACGTCCCCAGGTTTGATATCTCAACAAATCCTATATTCTGCTCAATTTTCTGAAGTTGTCATGAAAAATGTGCACATCAAATCCACCTTGAACTGTACTCTATCATATTTCTCTTGGACTAGCAATCCTGTTAGTCATTCTGCTGTTGTCTGTTCTAATGGAAGCACCTGGGAACCATAAGTACGAAATCTGGATGGGAAAACAAATTTGTCAAGGCTTTTGCAGAGAACAGGCAAAAAAAAAGTGTCTCTTCATAGGCCAGAGGAAGAGGAGTGACAAAGCAAGACATTAAAAAGAGATTTGTAGGAGAAACGAAGCTGAAGACTTGGGAGAACTATGCAAGAATGGGAGAGAAAGGCTGGGTGTGGTTGAGAAACAGAGTGGGGAAGGGTCTGATTTTAGTGTCAGGATAGTGTGCTCCTGAGTAGCAGGAGCTGGAGAGAGACTCTAACTCACAGAACAAGCCAGGGACTGAGCAAAAAGGTCACTGTAGGAGGATTCTTCTGCCAAGTCCAGAAAATCCGCGGAACAGGGAAGAACCAGCCTCAGAAGCTGACACTGAAGAGGACACACATCCTCACAGACCTGTGGGACAGGTGGCCTGTTCTCTGCACTGGTGCTGCTGCTGCAGAAGGGACCATGATGGCAGCTGTGCAGGTGTGAAGAGTGAGCTGCTCAGCCTTCCACAGTGTACAGTGCTCGTAGAATTAAGCAAAACTACTCGGTTGCCCCAGATCTTTGGCCCTGGGTGCTCTGCAGCACATTTTTCTACTGGGTAGGAGAAGTACTGAGCAAGATCCTTTTCTGCCCGACCCCTATCTGTCTCAGATGGCCTACACGGCCATGGCCACTGCTGGGACACAAGGGGTGATCCTTCCGGATATCCTGGCCAGTAGGGGTAGGAAAACCTGCTGGAGGCCTCAGGAGGGCAGGGGAGAAAGGAAAGCAGCCGTTAAAGGATGTTTCCTGGTAATGTAGCCTTTTCTAGAAGAAGGGGGACAGGTCAAGGCTCTCCCATAGCCTCAGGCACTGGGTGAGAGCCCTGTTTGTCAGCTGCCTGGGACTCCTGCGGAGGCAAAAGCCTCCAGCCCTGCCTGCTGCTGAGCAGTGCTGTGCTGGGAGCTCTGCACTTTTCTGGGAGCTCTGCACTGTGCTGGGAGCTCTGCGCTGTCACGTGCAGCACAGAATTTCTCCTCATGTTCTTAAATGTACTAGTAAAGACTACCTTTCCGATCAGATATTGACATAGCTTCTGAGGATTTTTTAGCATTTTCTGTTTGCTCTCTATCCCTGTCATTCTGGACATGAATCTCCTCAGGAGCACCATTTTTGCCAGCCCTCCAGGGTGTTATAGACATTTTAACTAAGAGCAGTCTCCCAAGCAATTTAATCCTGCAACCCGCACAGCGAGTGTCTCAGGCAGAAGCAGTGCTGTACAAAGAGCCATTCCCACCCACCTCAGCAGACTCCCATTGCTCCCGGCCAGGACTGCCACTCCAGCAGGGCTTCTAATCACAAAGTACCATGTGGCAAAGTAGCCTTGCCATGTCCTTTTCTCTGCAGAGATCTGAGAGAGGATAATTTACAAACCAACTTGCATTTGCAGTTGTATGAGTGCTTCTTTTAGATAAGGAAAAGCATAGCATTTATTTATAATCTTACTTTTCCAAGTTTAATATATAACCTTTGTTTTGGTAATCTTTCTAATAGTTTGCTTTAAATTTGCAGCATTTTGCTGTTATGGGTAGACTGTGAATATTGTTAATGCTTAATGAGTAGTAACTTTCCTACCAAAGGTGGGATTCTGCAACTTAAATTTTCTTGTTTTGAATTGGCCTCATATACTGGCTTGAAATTATGATACTGTCAGTCACTTTCATCTCTTTTAAGACAAAACTTATTCCTCTAGTGGAACTTCTGGGCATTGCAATGTATCAGTTTTTAATTCACTGAAGAAAGTCCTGAACAGTGTAAGCAAATATTATATGTATATAAAAAAAAGAAATTTCGAGGTGCAGCTTGAGATTTGAATGCACATATTGTTTTAGGACTTCTAATATTTATTTTAAATTATGAAAGTGTAATATTTTAAATCTGAAATGTACATGAGTAAGATTCAATAGCTGAGACAACTACAGACTCTCAGAGGAACTTTGACAAAAATATTCATAAATCAACAAGCACTCGGAGGTCCCAGGACTATTATTTGTTAGGTCTCTGTAAATCCACGAATCATTCACATTGTTGAGATACATCACATTGTTTATAGGAATGGACAGTCATTTCAGTGCTTGTGTCAGTAATGAAATTGGCCCAGCTTCATTTACATATTCACAGTGTGCCTAGATCTAGGTAAAAAACCTCACAAGTGTTATGCAAGCATACCTGATACACAGACCTTTTTTCTTCTCTGTGTACATATGTTATTTACTTATTTTATATAGGAGAAATTACACTAACTTCAGGTTCCGAAAAAAAGAACCTGTTCTTTAATTGTATAGAATCACTCACGGTTTTGTCACATGGGATGAATTTCACATTGCTGAAACAGAGCTGTCTGAAAATTTTACATCCAGTCTGGTTGGGGCATCTGAGCTGTGTCTGGAGAGGATGGAGAGGCACGAAGGCCTTCAGGTGCCTTTTGATCCCACTACCCCTATGTTAGGGTGGCATCATGGATTTGTACTTTGCAGAATAAGGCTGGATTCAAGTTATACACTGAACTATCAATCTCCACAGTTTGGTAAAGTGAAACTTTGGAGTCACCCTCACTTCTGGCAAACCATTATTCATCTTCTCCCAGCTGAGACCATAGTGGAGCGTCTCACATATGCACATATCCATAGACACACACGTAGTAAGATACAGCAGGACAATACATATCCTCTTCTTCTAGTGGGGCTGGGTTAAAAGAAATAACAAAAAAGTCAGTAAACTTGAAAGAGTAGAGAAAAGGTATTTAGAAAAGAAAGTTTTGTACATGTAACTATGTTCACCCTAAGAGTAGGTCTGCCGCTCCAAGTTTTATGTACACATAAAACTAATATCTTTCCTAATATCTGCCATCTTTAAGTAAGAAATAGCTGAAGAAAATTAATCTGTTTTTCAAAGAGAGAGACAATCCAGTTTATTTTGTCTCTTTGAAACTGAAATGAGCAGATAGAGTTGACTGATCAAATGTCCAAAACAATCAGTACTGGAATGGGAGGGTTTTATCAGTTATTATAAGGGGCTTTAATTTTTTTTCCTTTTTTCATGCTTTCTTTACCAGGTCATGAAAGTATAGGAATAGATGTGTCTCTGTTTTCAAAAGGTTGCAGCTTAGCAGGCAGCTGCCATCCACTGCTTCTCCTTGTCAAGGACTTTGGTGTCCTGAAGAACCAGAGCTGGAGGAGATCTTTAAGAAGAACTTCCAGAAAGCTGAGGAGCAGTGTTGCATTTCTAATGCCTAGAACAATTAGGTGGAAATCCTGCTTCTCAATCAACTGACTCTCAAACAAGGTAAAGAGAAAAAAACCTTATTGCAGTGGGACCTGAGCTCATCTGACCTGGGAACATCAGCTGCTCCCAAACAAGATGAAATGGCTGAGATAGCATTTATGACCTGTAATTTAGAAGTTATTTCTAGCTGATTTCCAGGCACGCTAACCTGTGCAGAAGTTGAGGGATGTAAGAATGATGCCAGAATGGGTTCTGATAAAGTCCCAAAACTCGAGAAATTACCACGTTTAAACTGATTCTCAACTGCTCCTTTCTATAATTTCTGAGATTTTGAGTTGTGAACAGAAAACTTCCACTGACATTTGCTGTGGTCAAATTATCACAGCCAGCTAACACTTTGAATTAAGGTAGGTGTACCATACAGCTGAACGCTAAGATTTAATGACAATCAGTTGGAACTAGTTATTCTGTCTAGAAATTGTGCTCAGGACTTTGTCCAGCGCAATTATTAGTGTGCCCTGCTGTGACCAGAGGCACACCCAAGCTACAACCCGTGTCTGCTCTGGGGTGAAACCACAGTGTGGTGCCTGCAGTTTCCTCTCTCAGTTCTCTTCCTCCCTCCCTCACAGTGCTTTGGTTTTTATAGGAAGTATATCAGATATGTGGGCTGAAAGGAAGTTGTGGCTCCTTCCAGTGAGGTTGTTCTGGACAACCACACACACAGCAGCTCGCCCTGCTTACTGCAGATGCATTGTGGAAGTTGCAGACAACTCCTTTTCTCAGTACTGAGCAATTCATGTTTCTGTTATCCATGGCTTTCCCTCCTTGTTGCTATCTTGCATGCTGGGAAAAATATCAGAAAGTATTTTTTACCTTGTTTATGGGACAAACCTAGAGCCCTTATAAGTGTAAAGCAATTACTGATAGCATGAAGCACTGCTTACTTGGTTTTGCCTGGCTCCTAAAGAGTTCAGTATTCTTGGAGTTGTTATGGTCTCAATGTTTCCTTAATACAAGCCATAGAAGTAATTCAGCAAGGAACCCTTTTTCCATTAGTTATTTTATTACAAAACAGTAAAGGTGACAGGAAAAAAATATGAAGGGAAGCAGTAAAGCTGAAACAGGCTATAAACAACAGTGGGTGTATATTCTGTTCTTCTGCATAGTCATATGGCTGGAAGGGATTTCATGTGATCATCTAATCCATCCTCCTGTCCTGACAGGATGAATTGTACACCATGTCTTACATGCCAAGAGCTTATCTAATCTGTCCTTAAACATTTTAGTGATGGGGACTCTATGACACCTCCATTCAGTCTATTTTTGTGTCACTGCCCTTAAAATTCTAAAGTTTTCCAGGCATCTGAGCTGACCCTTCTATAGTGTAGCATAATTTCCCTTTTTCTTAACTTATTCACCATCCACATGGACAAACATTGTGGCAGAAGACCCTTGCATATTTGAAGGCTGTTAGTCTTATATTTTGTGGAAAGCTACTTGCCCAGATTCTTTCAATCACCCATGTTCCCTAGACCTCTTACCTCTTCTACACACCCATTTGGTCAACATCTTTCCTGAACTGCAACTCACAGATTTTCTACTGGAATAGAAAAAAAAAATACAAATTATGAATTATAGTCATTTGTGATCCATTTACACTATCTTGTCATCATTTTTAAAATAGCATAATGAACCCTTTATAGACATTTTTATAAATACTTCTTTTATGTCACTCTAACACTTTCTGATACTCAATAACCACAGTTAAAACATAATTTCCAGCTTCAGTTCTAAACATTTTGCATAGATTGTATCTATACTTTTCTAACCTCATGGTTGTAGTGTTTGATGTTATATGTGGTTATATTTTAAATATCTCTTGGATTTTCTTTCTTTGAAGGTGGTCTTGACACTTAGGAAATTTAAAAATAAGACTGTTCAAAACAGTTAGAAATTCCCTAGAGGGACTGTTCTTAAGCTGTCAGTGTGGGTGGATGAGCTTGGTGGATGGGTAGTTTTCAGTGCCTAATTGCCCCAAGTCTATGAAATGCAGCTCATTGCATCATCAGCATGTGTGGTTGTCTCAATGACCACTATTATGTTTTCTTGAGATAAATGGGTTCCACTTTACAGTGGATTTTAATTTACTTATTTAAACTGTCTTAAACAAAGAAAGGAAGAGGAACCAAGTGCAAGTGTAACACAGCAGCTCCTCTGGAATTAGTACGCAGAGAATATGAAAGGAAAACAACAAATCTTGTTTGCAACATGCCCAAAGAAGGATGCTTTACATCAAAAGTAAAACACTATAATTTCTGCAGACCTTTTACTTCACAAACAACACAGGCTTTTCTACATCAGGAATTTTGCTGGAGAAGAGGAAGAATGAAATAAAATAAAAAGGCAGAAAGATTACAGGAACATATGATGTCTGCTATAGAGCCTGGCAAAATCTGCTACACAGCAGGTCTCCCTGTGTCTGCTATGCCATATTCTGTCAAAAGCAGTTCCCAAATGTGGTGAAGGAAATGTTAACATTTCTAATCTTGGAAGCATTCAATGGTGCCATCTCAGTTTCATCAAAAGCCTGTAATAAAATACATCCAGAACATTTTCTCTCATGAAAGGTTAGTGAAACACAGATGTTGCTGCTCCATATTTTCCCAGAGACCCTCACCGACTCCTTTCACAGAGAATCTGGGCTTCCCATAACCCCATCACTGCCTCTAACAGCAGCCTGCCATTTCCATCAACATTTTGCTCTGCAGAATTGCTGTTATCGTGCAACACTGTGCTTTTCAGCACATTAAACTGGTTAGAACTGAGGCTGTAGAAACGTATCATTGCTATTGCTGGGGAAGAAAGCAGATGCTGTTCATATGCATACTAAGAAATGAGAAGAAAAAACTCCAACTGAAGACTGTTTTGAAACTTCCTGAGAGAAATGTGAAAAAAAAAGCACAGCCCAAAAAGCAAGGAAATTACACTAATCAATATTCACCTTAAGCCTGTGAAAGAATGATTGGGATCCATGCTGACATTATCAAAAGCTTTCTTTCTTGCTCATGTACTTTTCAATAACAGGCTTATTTTCTCTTTCTCTCTCGACTGGAATACCCAATTAAGGTTTTTAAACATCTATGGATTTTTTTTCCAGTAATCTGCAGATTGAATATAAATCATCTTCTGTACCTTACAGTGCTGCTTCATGAAAGTCAGCATTTTTAGCTATTTCGTTCTGTGACATTTTTCATTTTTCCTTAAAATCTCATTTTTTTTACTCACTATTGGTTATTTTTTCTTAGTTTTAATAGTTTTCTCCCTCAAAATATTTTGCATATCAATATTAGTGTGATTTCTTTTAAACACTTTCCAGTATTATCACAGGCACATACATTAACATAAATTTTGTGTACCTAAGCAAGTCCTCATTAATGTGCCCAGTTATTAATTTAGAAGAGTAGTCACTTCTTAGACATGGAGTTTTGAAAATTAGACTTTGTAACTTGAAGAACTTTCTTCCATTTCTAACTCAGCTGTCTGACATGCCATGATCTAACACTTAAGTGGCAGGGTGTATTGAGATGTATTTGTGTATTTGAAAAGTTTTAACAGGGAATTTTAAATCTGCACACTGTGGCTGCCAGCACTGAGTGGGAATCTCATGTCTGTCGTGGTGAGCAGTGGACTCTCGAGGTAGACATTTCTGCTGACAAGTGAAATAAATCTGTCATGTCAAAGGAAAGGACTATGTTCAGAAAACTAAGCAGCAGATCTGCTCAGACTTGTTAAAAACTGGTGGTCTCTCTGTTGGAGGTATTTGGAATTGGAAATTCCAAATATATGATGATAAAGTGTATCATGCTGGATCTGACAGCTTGAGGAAGGCAGGGCTGCTGCCACTCTGTGTCCCCAGGTCCAACTGATAATGAGGCTGAAAAATTATTCCCAGCAGGCACAGGGCACATATACACAGACATGTGGCAGTGCAGGCCATTGACAGACATCCAGAGCATTCCCAAGGCATAGGCAGCACCAACAGCCCTGTCCTGCTCCTCTCTCTGGCTGGACAGGACTGCAGACCTTCAGCAGGAGTCCAGGAACACACACCAGGTGCATCCAGCCAGCAGGGAGGCGGCTCAGTCTCCCTGCCTGAGGACAACTGGACATGTGAGCTCCCAAGGATGCAGCCCCACTCTAGCTGCTGACACCACAGATTCACAGGCAGGCAGGGACACACTCAGAGGGTGAAAAGTCCAGTGCTGGAAAGCGGTTGGAGGTGGACTTTAATAAGTAGACAGGCAGATTGTGATGATCAACTGCAAGACTGGGCCAGACAACTGCACTGACCAGACTTTGTTGTATGTTAATGGGCCCTTTTGCTCCCTTATGCCCACTCAAACTCCCCAACTCCCTTCCTGTTTCTCATCTTTGGATCCTCTCTTAAGAATCCCATAGAAATCCTGTGCAATCCTTCCTGTGATCCACCCCTAGACAGGAACATCCTTAGTCCAAAAGATGATTCAGAGAGTTGCTCCCAGTGACCCATGGTGGCAGGTTTCACACCTGGACGCTGGGACTGAGGCTCTGCTGGGACAGCCCTGGACAAGGCCCAGACAGGATTCCCTTCCCTTTGAGTCTTGAATTGGGATTTCCCCCCTGCCTGATGTCCCTCTGTGCTCCTCTGGGCTTATGGCTACAGGGCTGGGCTTGGAACCAGCCATAGAGTGTTATCTGGGGTCTTTCTCCTCCATTATCTCTCTGGGCCCTTTTGTGGGTGTGCAAGTGAGATGTTACCAGATAACCTAAAACAGTCATTTTGTCTTGTAACTACAGGGACCAAAAAGTCAGTAAGACTGAAAAAATCTCTCAGCTGCAAGACAATGAAAGAGATCTAAGCTCCTGCCTTCTGAGATATCCCACATGCTTTTTTTAGTAATATATGATAGCTAGGGCCATTCTACTACAGGTATAATTTGCATGTTAGGCTGCTTTATCTCCCATCTTTCAAAATACACTTCCATCACTACAGGAAATATCTTTTTCTGTATTTCTTTGAAGAAGTTCAGGATGATAACATCTCTTGATTAAATTTTGGTGGATCACAGATATTTTCACCAAAATTACTTCAGTTATCATCCTGTCTACATTTGTTAATTTTGGGGGCGGGTTACTGAGGAGATGTGATGATGGTGTGTCAATGGGTGCAAAGGCAGCTTTTGATTCCTAAGCACTTTATAAAAGTAATGTTCCTCTATGTAACTTCACAGTGTCACCCTTACTTCCTCCCCTATACCTTGACCAAATGTATCTGTAAACAATATGAAGCAGAAAAGAGTCAACGATCCACTGGATAATTACAAAGCAATGTCATTTGTGTAGCAAATTCAGGCTAAGATGAGGCTCTCGATTGCTATACATTCATGCAACTTCTCTGATTTTTCTACAGGCTGGAGAAGCAACTTGAGCATAACTTGGCCCATGGCATGACTGACATTTTACACAGCCATGGTGCCACTTCGCCCACCGCCTGTCCCCAGCGGTATTACAGCAGAGCTCCTGAGCACCAAACTCACTCCCCAGCTTCCTCACACAGTTGTGGTGTGAGAGAACTCGGTAAAAACCTCCTTCATGTCTGAAGAGCTTAACAGAGTTTCCTAAGTGGTAAATGTGTTAGAAGTGGATCTGAGAGACACCTACCTCGGACTGCAAAGTAGTGTTAAAAGCAATGGGTAAGAAATGCTGTTAAGCACCTGAAAAAAATTGCCTTTTCTACTCTGCCCCAGACCATTCCACATAAATTCTTGTTCGACATTGTGTCCAGTGGGTGAGCAAGTGCTTCTTAGAGTACATAAGTTGCAAGTCATGTTATGTTTACCTGCATAACACGCTGAAAGTGTTCCCAGCTGCAGTGCTTGAACTTTTAACCGAATTCCGCTAGCATAACTGAAGCTATAGTTTGAAAAGTAAAGCTTGACTTGAACTGCAAGATAAGGGGTAACTTGAAGAGATTATAGTGATTATATTATCAAAGTAACTGTCCTAAATTTTCTCAACAGATATGTATAAAAGTGAGTTTTTACAGTCGGTTGTGACTAGTACCCAGAACAACCAACCCTCCCTTGTCTTCTAGCACAGAAAACCTCAACTAATTTTCTGCAAATGCAGTCATAGCTGTTTTATATTGACAGCAGCCCTAACCTTGCTCCTTTTGAAAATGAAATGGGAAAAAGCAGACAGAATGTAATGGAATTGCTAGAGCTGGAAGCTAGACATAATATCAAGGCTAGTAGTGGAGAACACACAATAGGATTTTCAAGTGATAAGGAACTTGATCTTAACTCTTATCTTCAGAGGAAATACCTCTAACAAGCTGGCATTTTCCAACATGGTGAAAGGCAGGGCTGTAAGGAGCAGACCCGAGAGAAGCATGCTGCCTAGTGAGTTACCAACACCTACACACTGCAGCATTTTGATTTTTTTGGAAGCTTCTCACCCAGATACTATCCAGCCCCATCTGTGCTCAGCTTGAGAGCTCTGCTGCAGCCAGAGCTCAAAGCTGCAGGCCAAATTGGAGATGCATGAACTGATCAAAATTTCCTCTAATCCTACCTCAAGAATAAGTGACTGAAATGAATTCCATCAACTCTATACATTTGCAGCACTGCCCCTGGCACATTTGAGCTGATTGGCTTATTGCCATAATGGTTTCAGAAATATACTGCACTATAAATGCATGAGTTCTTCACAGCAGTGCATTGCAATCAAAATTCCTACACATCCACACCTGCTATTATTTAAATTACTCACTGCAACTTCATTGAACATGGCACTTTATTACAATGGATGCTCAGCAAGAAAATCAAATAGAGGAGGACAAAGGGATAAAATTGCAAGAAAATGAGTGCACGTAATCAAAGGAAAAAATATATAATGCTCTGGGATCTCCACTCTTATCCTCACAATATTAAATCATTCTCTTCTAGTCAGTAGGGGAGAATCTGAATGACTAAGAAGGCTAAATGTGAGTTTGCAATGCTGAAATAGACACCAACAGGTGAAAGAAATCATGAGTACTTAAAAATCATCGAGCCTCCCTGCAAATTCAGCATAACTAGAATTTCATTCCAAGTGACTAAAAGTGTCCAAAAAGAATTCCAAATAAGTTTAATACTTTTTTTTTTTTTTTCACTTCTAATTTGGAGCACTATGTAAATCATACTCTGCCTCTAGAGAGGGAGAATATATTCAAAAATATGATGTATATCAACTGTCTTTTTCAGGGCTACACAGTCCGATGTCCCCACGGGGCCCATTCAGCAATCCAGCTGCATGAAGTCTTCTGCTTCTATAGACAGACAGGCGTGTGGCTCAACTGAGGCTTTTGGGTTTTTTCCTAAAATGTGGGCCCTAGTGGCTACCTTTCTTTAGATGCAGTTTCTCAGTCAGAAGAGTTAATCCTCTGAGAATGTGTGATTCTATCAATATTAAAGCTTCAGGAATTGTGTGCATTTGATAGCAATTTTATTCAAAAGGAAAAATATTAATTTTTTATAGTCAAACATCCTTCTTAAAGGCAATGAAACAAGATGCATTTATTTTCAAATTGCTTGTCTCACTGTTTTTAACTTTACCTTTGAGTTTTGTTGAACATCAGTGTAAAGTAACAAGATGTAGGTTTGGTTGACAGACAGCATTCTTCCCCTCCTCCTCTAAATGAGCTCCTTTGCAGACTGCGTAAAAAAATTCTGTGTTTGATTTAAAATCAAAACAAAGAAAAATTTGAAATTCTCTGTGGTACAGAATTTCTGTATTTTATAGAGCTTTATCATTAGACTTTTTTGCTAATGGCAGGTGAAATATTTGGAGATGCTTGGAAAGTATTTTCCATTGTATATTCTCTCCTGGCTAATAACTCTTCAGTTAGCCAGTATATTACCTTAATTTGGCCTCTCTGAGGCATTCTAAACTTGGAAGAGACTCCTCAAAGTCCCAGAGTAAGAAAAATTGTTTAGTTTAAGGCCTGTCATGATAAGGTTTCCCATGGCACATTAATACTTAAACAATAATAACTACCTTTATACTGACCTTTCAAAGTCCATCTGACTCTACTCTTTTCTATTTAACTACCCTGTTGATTTCTGAAAACAAAAAAAAATTGTTAGTGAAAGCTAAATTCTATACATATCTAATTTCAATGCACCTCTTACACCAACTAGCAGTGAACTTCACGACTGTATAATGGTCTGATGTGCGCCTCTTCCTTTTCTGCTTTCACCCCCCTTGTTTGTGAACCCATCCTTGTTCTCAGATATTTAATGGGAACATATCATTCTGTGATAGCTGTTGCTGTTACACTGCTGAGCCATTTTTGCTGCTGGCTGTTCTTGAAGTCTCCAGGGCCAGAGCCATTTTGTGCCCACATTATAAATCTTAGGCTGAAAGGACTAAAGCTCAAGATTTTTTGTATTAAGAAAAACAATTTGCCCCTATCTGGATATCAAATGCAAATATGTCAGCAGAATATGTCAGACTCCTTCTCAATTACTAAATATAATTCTTTCTATACTGCATGCAAACGTTCTATATCTCAGTCCTTTCCAAGTCTTTTTCTATAGGCAGTAGTCTCATTATTCACAGCTTAAATTGCAGGCATTTATGTCTCAGTAACGTTCAAGTAATCAACTTGAAAACTGAAATACTTCTCAGTTTTAGTACAAGCCTCTCTCCAGGAGCTGAAGTTATGTTGATGTTATATTGGGGGGGGGGGGGGGGGGNNNATGTGGGGGGGGGGGGGGAAAAGTGACAAGTTGCTCTGTTGTCTTTGTATTCAGTAAAATCTTTGCTATATTTATTTACCCCCAGACCTGCCCCCCATTTCTAGAGCACTCCTGGGCAGATCAGATACTTGGCATCTGAATTGTTTAAACTTTGCCATGAAAAAAGTGGTATTATTGCTTGAACAAATACAATCTGTGACTTGGCAATAAAAAAGGGCTATACCAGAGATATATGGATTGTGAAACCACCTGAATTATGCATACAAACTTTATGGATCAACCTATCAACAGATCATCTCCTGTTTGTCATTTGATACATATTAATTTTATGCACTACTGCTTCAGCTGCTATTTCATTAGAAAGTTTACTGATGTTTAAGGTATATTAATTCACAACAAAAATAAAAGTTCTTACAAGCTCATATTCTTTTCCCTTCAGCATTGTAACTTGTGTAAAATTTATTTCCTTCAAAATTAAATACAAGAAGATGATGACTATAGTGTTATAACTTTTGTAGTTATGTAGGTTTATTGTTTTCTTTTCTTCCAAGTTTTTTAGTTTAAAAATCAGCAATGGAAAGAGTTCAGGACTTCCTTTTCAGGTTTTGTTCTGAATATTATTTTATAAAAATGTGTGGTAATGCTAAAGTTGGAACCAGCAGAATTGACTTGAGTCAGGGAACACATAGACATAAATATTTCACTCAGAGCTCCTGTATGTTTTAGGCCTAAAGGAGAATTAAATTAGATATGTGGAATTTGTATGTATATATATAAAAATATACCCCTACCCAAACAAAGTCCACCCCCAATCCCTCCTAAAACTAGTTTAAAATATCTGCAGTTTCCAAAGTGATATTTCTAGAAACAAGTAATTTTGATTCCACCTAAAAATCTATTTCTCTCATTATGGTGCTGAATGTGCAGACCTATTTTCAAAAAAAAGGCTTTATCTAAGTGCTCCTGTGCCTTCACACAGCATAAGAGTAGTCGTCCTTAGCATCACTTGGTTTGGGAGTTTACCTTTGAAAGGAAATTTTCCAGTCACTTCCATGCTTTGGGTCACACCATGGAAAGGTCTTGAAGAGCAGGAGTGAATTCCCTTCAGATGAAACTAAGCTGGGAGGTGAGCTCAGCTGCTTGTTCATGGGACTGGGCAAGAGCTAGTTTAAAGTAAAATAATTTTTAGGCCTATGGTGTGAATAACATGTCTTCAGTATAGAGAGGTCCTCCTGTGTTTCTCTGCTCCCATGTAGGCTTGGTCTTTGACCCTGCTGTGTCTTACCTTCTACCACAAGCAGGTTTTGCTGCAGTTCTGGGACCTGGATTCTCTCCTGACACCACTGAGCAAAACCAAACAGGACCAAACCTACTGTTAGGTGGTTAGGTTAATGTTTTACTAAATCTGTTTTGGAAAAGCCACCGTGTCATGTACTCATTGGTCATAGAGACTATTTTCCTTTCTCAGCTCTGATTTTGAAGCTATACCAACGAAAAGGAAAATTAAAGTTCCTTTGATATCTGTTATGCTTGTTTCATGAGAAACGGAAGGCAGCCCAGCCTCTGTACTTGATTTGCATGGCCAGGTTTGGTAACGGGGGTGGGTACAGGGGTGGTTTCTGTGAGAAGCTGCCAGAAGCTTCCTCTGTGTCCAGCATAGCCAGTGCCAGATGGCTCCAGGATGGATCTGCTACTGGCCACGGCTGAGCCCATCAGGAATGGTGGTAATGCTTCTGTGATAACTTATTTAAGGAAAAGGGAAAGAAAAAAGTTATTTTGCAGATATAATTGCAGCCAGAGAAGAAAGGAGTGAGAACATGTGAGAGAAACAACTCTGCAGGCACCAAGGTCACTGCGGAAGGAGGGGCAGAAGGTGCTCCAAGTGCCAGAGCTGGGATTCCCCTGCAGCCCCTGGTGCAGACCACGGTAAGGCAGCTGTGCCCCTACAGCCCAGGGAGGGCACAGGGATGCAGGGACCCGTCCTCAGCCTACGGAGGGCACAGGGATGCAGAGATTCACCTGGAGCCCATGGAGGAGACCGAAGCTGGAGCAGGTGGATGCCTGAGGAGAGGCTGTGAGTCCATAGGAAGCCTGTGATGGATCAGGCTCCTGGCAGGTTTCCTGGTAGGACTTTTGACCCTGTGGGGGACCCATGCAGGAGCAGCCTGTCCTTGAAGGACTGACTGTGGAAGAGTGACCCACATTGCAGCAGTCTGTGGAGAACTATTGCCTGTGAGATGGACTCATGCAGGAGAAGTTCGTGGAGAACTGTCTCCTGTGGGAAGGACCCCAAGCTGATCAGGGAAAGGACTCCTCCCTTTGAGCAGTGGCAGGAACAACCTGTGATGAACTGATCATAACCCCCATTCCCATCTCCCTGCACTGCTGGGGGAGGAGTTAGGGGTGGGGGGAAGGTATTTTTAAGGTCTTACTTTACTTTTCATTATCCTGCTCTGATTTCCACAGTAATAAATTCAATTAGTATCTCTACTTCTGGCCTATTTTTACTCATGATGGCATTTGATAAGTGATCTCTTCTGGTCCATATCTCAAACCATGAACCCTTCTTTATATTTTAATTTCCCTCCCCTGTCCAGCTGTGGAAGGGAGTGATGGAGGGGCTTTAGTGGGTGCCTGGAATCCAGCCAGGATCAACCCACTGCAGCTCCTCTCTCTTCCCATCGCCTTCTCAGAGTGCATGCACTGAACACTCCTTGCAGTTGACAACTTCAATAATCCCCATAACATCATGGTCCATCTGGATTTGTGCTCAGGCTGGGCCAAAGCACTTGTGAATCTTCTCCTTTATTATGGGTATGATTTGTTATCTCCTTAGCATGGTGAGTGGAAGCTGATGCTTCCAACTGACAGACTTACATGTCCACAGGGAAACACAATTACAATGTCTACATAACGAGATGTCATCTACATTTGCATGATTTCCATAAGAAATTAGAAGAGAGGACTATCAGCTACAGAAAATACATAAATAAGGTACATAATCTGGAAATCTGAGATAACCTGGGGAGAGGAGGGAAGGGAATGCAGCTTTGTATAGCTGAGCACCACCAGTTCTGGGGATCACAGGGTAGGTGCAGATGTGGACCCGACCAATGGTCACCTACAGGTCACCCCATGTTGGCCAGAGTGGCCAGGTCACAGTGGTTCCCTCCCTAGAAAATCCACTGTGGTCACTCAGGCTTCCAGATCAATGGAAAGTGATTTTTCTGTGACGCATTGATGCTAAAGTTCCTAGGAGAAGTAAAAAAATCCTAAACCAATATCCTTTTGAAAACAGTTTTGTTTTGATACTTATGCATAAAGCCAGCAGTTCACTGTGCTGCACATACTTCTCCTCTAATATCAGGCATATTCCAGTGAGAGAAAGAAGATATGCAGCTGCCATCAGAGATATCAAAGGTGTGAAGGCCAACTTTTAGTACAATCACTATCCTCAGAGGAAATCTGTGGTATTTTTCTGTCAGGTTTTAAACCAATACAGGGTTTCTCCTCTAGCAGTGCAATTTGTCACAAGGGAATTTAATTTTTTTTCCAGGCAGTACTTTGTGACTGCTGTTTCCTGTACTTCAGTGGAACACTAAATTTCATGGAAGTCTGCATTTCCCTTCCAGGTGAAATATTAGGAAACAGGCTTCGTAGTCTTTCAGAAAAATAAGCAAACCAAAGAGCTATTCTTTTTAAAAAAATATATTTATATTTAAATATAGTAATTCCCAATTTTGAAAAAAAATTATGTTTAAAATGCAAAGAAATAGTGCCTGAATTTTCTGTTGTGAAAAAAAATCTTGAAATATTGCCTTTTACTCCAATAATGTTAATGCCAGTGATAAGCACAACAGGCATGAAAGACACAGCAAATCAAACTGCATACCTGAATTAAGAATATTTTAGTTTTAATTCCGTATCCGCAGGTGAACAAACTTGACATGAAATAGTTCTGTCATGCCTACTTCTAATACACGGAAATACCTCAAATACAGTTCACTAAGAGAGTGTCCTGTGGAGTATTGTTTTTTAAATTATTTAGAAAATGTAGTACAGAAATTTCAGTAATTTCAAGATGAGCATATATATATATTTGTATACTTACATTTCCTTTCTAAAGATAAAAATATGTAATGTATTTATGTAAATATAACTATATTGAATTTATATAAAGTTATACTTTTGCATAGATTTGCATTAATATGATGCTCTTGCAGTAAATTTTTATTCTGGATTTAATTTGGATGGTATTACATTTATATAAATTTACATTTATACAATGTATAAATAGTCAGTGGCAGGAATAATGAAATAGCTGAACTTCTTGTTTTGGCCTTTGCAGCCCAGACCACCTGCTGCTGCACTGCAGTGAGGAGGGCTGGCCCCTCTCAGGAGCAGAGCTGCAGCACGCCCCCTGAGCCTCCTCACTCCTCTAACAGCTCTGTGTTAGTGGCAGAGTAAATTTGGCTTTGTTTCCCTATTGGAGCATCATACATATTTTACCTCTGTGTAACACAGATGCAGGAGGAGGTCACTAAACACTCTAAGCAAAACCAGGACAGAACCTACCTCCCGCTTTGGGAACCTGAAGCCATGCGATTTGTGCACCTACATCTGAAGTTTTGGTTCATGTCTTGCTCTGAATAAAGGAAATACCTTACAGAGCCAGCTGGGTGCCACAGAAATGTAGAAATAAGCTGACTGTACACACTATTTGCTGTTTAAGTTTATCTGAAGAGTAGAATATCACGGTCTTATAACACAACTTTACTACATAGTTCTGGTAAATGTCTGTCGAAGGGCACCTGTCTGCACTCCAGATGCTGAGGAACAGGATGGTTTAGTTTGTGTTCAGGGGTTAGAGGAGGAGGTTGAGGAATTTGAAATCTCTGCCTGAATTTTCTGAGGACTCATCTGAGGATTCTTATTGGGCATCCATTTATTACCCATATCAAAGCCTCTCTGCAAATGAGATTGTGCTCTCAGGTCCCAGATCTAAGTTCCACTGTCTTACCCTCTTGCCAGTTTTCAGACCCTAAGATACGACCTTTAAACCACTGATTTTCTTGTAAGCTGTCTGTAGCCCACTGAGAAAATACAATGATCTTTGCTGCACTTGTAATAAAGAAAATCAAAATGCATTAAGAAAATGGCAGAGGAGAGAAGGGATCACTGCTTTTGGGAAGCACAGTTAAACAGTCTTCTGTGCTTTGTTGTGGCAGATGTGAAACTGTGTGGCGGGGTGACGCAGCCACAGGGACTAGTCCCCACAGCACTGCCTCCTTCACTGAGTCAATATTATGAGGACATACAATGAAATGCTTATCTCTCTCTGGGCGAGGAGCCGGAGGGGGAGGGTGAAAGTGAGGCTGGGGAAATCCCCGATCTTCCCTAGTTTTCCCGCCGTTTGTGGTTGTCCATCAAGTTTTGGTTACACCCCTTTACCCTCAGGTTTGATTGCATATTCATGAAGTTGGTTTAATATTCATACGTTGCCAGAAAGTTCTGTAGTTCCGTTGTCCCCATTGGTTAATGTAAACGTGTCCACTCCCAGTTCAAAATTTATTGGCCCCCCGTCCTTACGTGTATGTTCCCTATTGGTTTGTACCCTGCACCCTCCTCTACCTACACCACACCCACTTACTTTATAATCCCGTGTAA
>VYZT01036707.1:0-22680 GCA_013400735.1 Pomatostomus ruficeps
TCAGCCTGGAGAAGAGAAAACTGTGGTGGAGACCTCACAGAAAAGTTCCAGTACTTAAAGAGGGCCTGCAAGGAAGCTGGAGAGGACTTCTTTGTTAGGAACTGTAGTGATAGGACAAGGATCACTGGGTTCAAACTGAAAGAGGGGAAATTTAGGCTAGGAAAGCATTGTGAGGCACTGGAACAGGTTGCCCAGGGAAGTTGTGGATGCCCCATCCTTGGCAGTGTTCAAGGCCAGGTTGGACAAGGCATTAAGCAACCTGGTCTAGTGGGAGGTGTCCCTGCCCATGGCAGGGGGGTTGGAGCTGAATGATGTTTAAGGTCCATTCCAACCTTTAACATTCTGTGATTATTGCAGTAATCATTGACTTTGTCAGTTCTGCAAATGGCATTGAGGATGCAGGGTAACAGGGGGTGAGAAGGCTGGTAGGGAGTACCTGGGTTCCTGATGGTATCAGGGCATCTCTTGTTCATTAAAATGTGAGTAAGGGGCTTAAGCGTTTCACCTAAACTAAGCCCTGATTTTAGTCACGTGGTACATTTCGATATTGTGGTGCAAGTTCCTGTATCCCTCAGCAGTAGCTGAGGCAAGGTTCAGAAACACTCTGGACATGGAAAACAGGGAGGTGGGCTGAGTCATCTTTCCGGTATCAGTGGTGAAGCAGATTGGCCACTCCAGGGAGCTAGAACTCCTTCATCACTCCTATTATAGTCATCCTGGAAAATAATCCTGCTGAATAAAATAGATGAGGGGAAAGCAAGGAAATAGCTGGGAAATTTTACCAAGTACAGTTCATTCTATGTTGCTTGAGCCTAACAGTGTAATGGCCTGAAACTCCCACTCAGAAGTTAACTGAGAGCAAGAAAACTGTGCATGGCATCTGTATGCTGGCAGACCCACCTGTCTTCAGTGCCAACTTCTTTTTTTTAATCTTAAGGAATAAGGTCACTGGGAGCCTTCTCTAAGGTGCCTTTGTGGCGCTTTTCAATACTTTGAAGCCTCTAACAGGCTCTTCAAGCCACTGAGAGATGCATCAATAAAAGTAAAAAATCAGTAAAATAATGTGGAAGAAAGTTGAATGTAATCACAAGTTGTAGTAAGAAGTCAGAAAGCCTACATTGCATTCTGCACATAACTGCTTTTATACAGAGCAGACATCCTTTTAGGACATGGAGATTCCAGAGATAAACTGTGTAGGACAGACTGAAGCAAAGGTTTTTTTGCTGTTTTACACTTCCAAGAAGTGTATGATGAGTTGTTAGTCTGAGAAGAGAGTGAAATGGTCAGCACCAAACTCTCAAAACCTAATTTGTACCTTCTGACCACTGGTTTCTCTCGGTGTAGCAGGGAGCTCCTCATATTCAGCACCTTCTCTGGAGCAAGTTGGCAAGGGGCTAGGACAAGTCAAAACAGCCTCAAAGCCCCAGGCACAGACTGAGGGGCAAGGAGCATGCCATCAAAGGGAAGCACTGCTAAGCAGTGTTCAGCAACATGGCCCCTGCAAATGCAAGGAAGATTCCTTACTCACTGCTGACAGCAGAAGGCATAAATTGAGGCATGAAAGTCTCTTTGTTCACTGAGCAGATGGAAATGTTTGGCCACTTTGTGGATTTCTTCTTGCCGTCTGGACTTGAATTACCCTTGTTTTTGTACCATCCAGCTTTAATGTTTCCCAGAGTTGCCCCTTAAACAAAGCAAAAATACTCTATAGCATATTAACAGCACAAGCATATCACAGTAAATGGTTTTATACATAATACAACAGGGTCATTAGCCAGCTGTGCACATAAAACACCAAGTGGAGGCAGCAGGATGTAAACCAGGTTCCTCAGCTCCGAAGGCATTAGGCACAGAGGGCTAACGGAGCTCTCCCAGCCTGTGTTGCAATGGAGAGTGCTTTTCCATCTGCAGTAGTCATCCTTCTCCAGGGTGTTTTACAACACCGCAAAATGCCTGTAAGCCATGGGCTAGCTCAGTGAGAACAAACTAATTACACAGCAGGCAATAACTCCTCTGTGATAATCATAGATCTGTTAGCCATGATAAGTTTTAAACCTTCCTAAATTACTGCCAGTCAGATTTGGACAGGTTTATATCTTGTGATGTACCACAGTTAGAAACATTTCGTACTGGCCTAGCCTAATGTCTGAATCTACCTGCTCATCATTACTATATTTCTATGTAATTAGAGAAAGAGAAAATATTTGACAATATAGCATGGAAGGTTTTTATTAGCAAAAGTTTATGGCCACAGGTTTTATTTGCTAAAGTTTTATATCCACACCAAGTTACATATGTCATCCTTAATGAGGGCAAATAAAACTTGTATATTGTGCAACATACACTGTCATGTAGTCAGAACATGCCTCGGGACCTCCATTTCTGTTTTAGTGTCTGCATTGCCTCTTTGACAGTGGAAACACAAAGAAGTGGGCCTGGTGGTCCTGCAGGCTCCACTGGTGAAAACCTGAGCAAGTCACTGATGTGGGTTCCCCATACTCTTTGCTGCCTGTATATCTGATGGGTCTATGAGTAAGTGGTGCCATGGTGGCTGGCTGGTTTCTGAAAAGTGAATTTGTATTTTCTGTTGTCCAGTAAGAGGATGGAACTAGGCGAGTAGATAAGTTGATGATATTTGATAGACAGATTTTCCAGCAATATTTTGGCTTGGTCAGTTATTGCTTACAGTTGCATTGCAAAGAGTCAAGATTTTTTTGTTGTTGTTGTAAGCTCAGTGTAAATTCAGGGAGCATGTAAATAGCAGAAGCAGATTAACATCTTTCCAGGGGCAAAACCATTTCCTGATAAATACCTGTAAGCAATAAGAATGCATCAGTTTTCTATAAGGCCTGACCATAGCTACTGCAAAGGAAATAAATCAAAATCTTTTGTGCTTTTCTTTTAAGTAATACAAGTGATTTGCCCTTCTCTCTTTACACAATCAGAGCTTGTGCAGTGCAAATGAGAGAGAAGAACTTCAGATTCCTGGAACATTTGAATCCTAGACTTCACTCGTGTGAAACGGAGATGGAGTTTCCTAGCCCTCTGATATGCAAGTGCATTTGCTTTCACACCTGAACTGCAGTAGAGTTAAGCTGGGTGCGGTATTTAAGTTTATCTCAAGCAAATACTTCTCTTTGTCTTGAGAGGAGAAAAACCCTTGGAACTGCAGTTTCATGTCGGTCTCTGAGATACCTGTGCTGTATGAGATCACTGTTGTAAGAGGGCGAAGAAAACAAAGCAGTAACTGGCTCAGAGAGAGGGATTCAGCAAACATCAGCAAGCTCTGCCAGGAGATCATTTTAGTGCTGCAGTTGTTTGCCTCTGCAACATTTCAAGGACACCCATCAGAAAAGCTTGATGGGGAAAAATCCTTTTAAAAAGGGGAATTCTGTGATGGCAATTTCATTTGGAAGAGAGAGACAATGCAGTATTTCTTTAATAGGAGAGGAAAAAATGCAGATTTTATAAAAAACAGTTCCTGTATTTAATCTGCTACTATTACATTACCTTTTATAAAGCACTCCCGTTTAGTGTTACCTCATATCAGTATGTGCCTAATAACTCTACAAGAGCCTGAGATGGAGTTTACTGCATATTCCCTGTATTTTTGTATCAATTCTCTATTCCCTTGAAAAGATACAGACAGTAGTGAGCAGCTTTACAGGAGGAAAGCTGTTGTGCTTTCTCATTGTAATGACAACACAGGAAAAGCATTCAAGAAGGGTAAAACAAATGGCTTTTTTAATTTAAAAGGTAGTGAATACATTCCCCTTTATCAGTCGTAACAGGTACTGCTTAGAGAGGTTTCCAAGTGGAATGGAATGTTGCCAAAGGACATGAATATGACTAAGTTGTAACGCAGTGTTCGCTGAAAACTTTCAGCCCACAGAGTTTGTATTATTCTTTCTGTTTTGCCCTATAAGATCTCTCCTTTTCCTAAAATCGATGGACTTTTATGTCCTTTAATAACAATGCCCCTTCAAAGCCTGAAATCATCTAACCAACCAAATATTTGTGGCAGAAACATTTAATTTCCAAGGACTTGTACACAGGGTCATAATTCAGCCCAGGTTCACTTGTGTTTTGGCTGAGGCAAGGGCTTTTCTCAAAGCACCAAGTGATACGAACTTTGCTTGCCTCAGTCCTGCTCTTTTCGGGTATTTGTTCTGATGCTGTCACCTCTGCATTGGCTGGTGAATGCTGAAATAGAGCAGAAATAATGTGGTGCTTTACTGTGGCAACTTTACATATAAATAACTCACAACTGGAGAGGTTATTACCTGACATTATACATTCAGTTGTATTGTAAGTATATGCTCTTGGACATTTTTCTACAGCTGTTCTGATGGGAGTGGGGTAATGGTACTTTATTTTTGTTTTATTTTTCCTGCACATATGGATTTTCCACAATGGAACTACTGCAAAGAGTAGTTTTTCAGATCTCAGGGCTACACTTTCCTAGGTTTGATTGCATTTATGGGAAGGGAGTTGCAAATCTGCAAATTTTGTAGTCCTGGGGCCAAGGACCAGAAAAGATATGATTTGTGTTGTCAAGAGTGCAGTCTTTGCTGTTGATCTTGGTACAATGTCCTTGCTGGCAAACCAAGAGAGTATAAAACCCCTGCTCTCTTAAAGAAGGTACTGGGCTGGGTTAGGTCTGCTTAGGATCATTGGATAATAATTCACAATCAGTTGTCTTGTAAACCCCTTGTTGCAGAGTACAAGCATTGGCTTGCTACTGCTGAACTGGTTAATCATAGATGAGTAAGAATCTGGGCAAGTGAGCTTCCAGAGGACACTGACATCCTGTTTTATCCAGCTACGGACTTCTCCTGATGCTGGAAAAGGAACAAAGACTCCTTCCAGAGCAGTAGAGGAATCAGCTGCTTTATCTGTAAATTCTGAGACTTGTTCTATTCAGACCTTGTCTATGCCCCATCACAGTACACTCATTTTTCTGTATCACATTTGCCTGGGCAGCTACTTCAGCGTGCAGTAGCTGTCTCCATCCTGCTGTTCATCCCAGGCAACATAACCAACCTTCTCCTCAAACCTAATTCTGCCTTTCAAGGGTCAGGAGCTGCTGCTGAGATATCCTTTCATAATCTTTCATATCCCCTTATTGCATCTCACTGTACTAACAATATAGCCTGGGGTTTTGCATACTGAGCTTGCTGAGATACCAGAAGCAGAGATTATGGGGTGCCATGTGGCAGTGACAGCAGCAAGGACTGCAAATAGCTTTTGACTCTGTATCAGGCCCTGTGCAGAGGCAGATGGTTAGGAGTTGTTCAGACAATATTCAGTCTTCTCGAGAGGAAAAGATGGTCATCCTGATTCCTGTTTGTGTACCATAGTTCGGGAGGAGTTCACGTAGCCAAAAGCACACAAACACCTCATCACAGATCCTGGAGACTTGAACTGGCAGCGGCTAGAGTTGGCAAAAGGAGTATTACAATTTGTCTCCAAAAATATTTCCTTGGTAAGCCAGTCTACTAAATTTCACAGAAGTTTTCCTTGCTATCACAATACTGAATTATTGAAAGTATCCCAGAACAGCTTTATTTTATGTCTCTGCACCCTACATCTCAGCTCCAGTTTGGTACAGGCACAGACTGCTAATTCATAGCATTATTGCCAGGTCTGTGCGGGTCCAGAGTCATCAGTGAAACAAGGATGAGGATGTGAAACAAAGCAATCAGGCAAATTTCAAATTCTGTATTGAAGGGGGGAGGAATAAAAAAAGGGAAGCATGTGGTTTTTTCCTTCTTCCACTGTAGTATTTTACATAAATTTTTATTACTCCCTTTTCTTTTTTTCCACATCAATTTCGGTAATGTAATAGGGATGAGTACCAGGCTCAGTGTGCTCTGCTGGAAAGGGATGGTGTTATTAACAAAATAGATTAACTGAAGCTTCTGGCCATTGGAACAACTGCTATTGTAACCAGACCGAAAACCCTGAAGTACCATCTTTTTAAATAATCAAAAAACATCTTGAAATGCTAAAAGCTGTCCTGTGCCTGAGATGAAGTTCTTTGTATTTTATGAAAGATTGAATCAGGTTGGACAGTGATGGTGTCTTAGTTCCTTTGCTTTCTTTAAGAGTAAATTTTAATCTCGTTTATCCAGACTGTTTTTACTTTGCTTAGGAGTGTGCTTGGCTGACCCCTCACAGTCCCTTGTACTGAAGCAATGCTTATTAAATCAAGTGTGATTTTATTAGAACAAGAATATTTAGACAGAATGGCCCTTGACATTAATGTTCCTTATCATAATGAGACTCGTTATTAATTTTGATTGAATGTGTAAACACTTTTAAAATTTTTTTTCTCGATGTTTCTCCTGATACGGGGCTAGTGAGGAGAGGAAGGACATTATTTTCTTGCTTGTACAAGACAAGTATTTTTGTAGATGTAGCAAAAAGCGTGCAGTTACTTTTTTTAACTTGAGCTGTTGGAAATGAGAGGCCTTATCCACGCGCTTTGGAAGAGTCACAAAATACGTGGATGCTTTTCCTCAACAGTGAATTAAACATTGGTAATATCTGTCTCAAGAGCAGATTTTCATCTGCAGATAAGACCTGAAGGAGCAGTTAATGCCAAATGCACCTTTAAATCTTACACAAGATTGAGGAGGGTGGAAAAATAGAGGCTGAGAGCAAAGAGGTAGTCATCTGTTTCTGAAATCTTGCTGGCACTGGTTTCTCTCAATTTAAAATGCTTCTTTTTCATAATGTTTGTTTTTTTTCTGATAAGTTGTTGATTTTATTATCAAATCTTTATTAAGAACAAGAATTATCTGATATTAACAGTAGAAATTGAGAAGAACTGACTTTTTTATAGTTGAAGAGGTTTCACGTAGTTTCATAAAGTATATGAAACAGGTTGGTAGGTTTTTTTGTCTTCTGTTTTGTGGACAGACAGTTCAGTCAAATGCTTCCATGTATTACACTGCATGGACTGTTTCCTCCCCCCTGCATCTCATTGAGTAACAGAGCCTTCTCATATCCTGGGACAGATTTCAGTGGGCTTCAGACTGGGCCACAGAGAATGACCAGATCTGGTGAAAATCAGCAGCAAAATGGTAAAGACATGTCAAAATAAAATTAAAATTTTAAACCCCAGACATACAAGACTGAATCTTTGGGCTGAAAGAGTTTTTGGATAGCTACTATCTTAGTAGCAGGTCCAGTGCAAAACAGAAGATCCAAGCCACAGTTCCTTGTTGACATCCTGTTGAATTTGTCATCTCCTTTCTGTGTGTTCCTACTGTAATGCAACAAAAATGGTTTTTGAACAAAGTCTAAAGATGTGGCTGCCTTTTTTCATATTGCAAGATACATCTCTTGTCTAGTTCAAGTTGATGTAATGTACTCAATGCAGCACAGTGATATCTGTTACTGTCAGGCTGAGAATATGTAATTCTGTCCACAAGGGAGATACTTTTCTCTCTACAGCAAGGCACTAGAGATAAGATGCAGGACAATGTTGACATTTCCAACTCTCAGCAGAAAATGAAGACTTGACAAAATAAGTCTTGTTAGGAGTCACAGAATATCATTGCAGGGTATTTTTTGGGTGTGATGCACAAAAGGGGGAGATGGTGTTGAAATGATGCTGTTTGAGAAGACGCTTCAGGGAAGAGGATGACAGAGGTCTGCTTTCCACTTGGCTGTAGGAAAAGGGATAAGGTGTGCACAGTGTGTGTGCTGCTGTGTTAATGGCATGAAGATTATTCCTTTGAATGATGTTTAGTGTTGCAAGCAGCAGCATATGCTGTCATTGCAGCACACAGGCAAATGCTTGCATGCAAGGGTACTGTTTTTGAAGAGAAGCTGCCTAGAAAGCCCCAAGTTGTCCTTGTAGGTTTAGTGGGACACATGGTTGATGAACACTGCATGAATATTTAAAATTACTTTTATGGAATCCTTTACAAGCTTCACTGAACCTGCAGATGAGGAGAAAAGTGGTTTTGGATTATGTATGCTAACCTACCCAGAGCATTACATACTGATCTAACACGAAGAAAATATAATACCTAAAGTAAACAGATTCTTTCACCTGGTCAGACAGTAGGGTTTCCTGGTATCACTGAGCCTAGCGCTGTGCTTGGCTGTCCTCCTTTTCCCCCCTGGCAATTAAGAATAAAGATACTCCGGGGCTTTAAGCACTCTCACTTGTTTCTCTTACCACTTCAGTCCAGACCCTGACCTCTGCTTAAATGCTTGTCAAAGGGCCGTGTAGCTTGTAAAAGCAATCACATTGCAGCAATGGCATCATTTTCCCAGAAAAGGCTTCTCAGCATTTTTTATTGCCTCATTTAATGCTTCTTGCATGGTGAGACACACAGCAAAGGCAGATTGTTCCTCTCTCCTCCTTGGTCTTGTGAGAAGAGAAAGGTTTTAATGTGAGGTTGCATTTTGAATCCCATGAAGTTGCACCGGCTGCTGGCTGTGACCATCACAGTCTGTGATCTCCACGTGCTGGACAGAGTTAGTTAGCAGAGTCCATCAGCGACTCTGGGACAGGATATCTGATAGTGGGACTGAGCACTGGGCTTCTGAGTTTCTGTGCTGGTTACCTGCAGCACGACCTCTTTGTGCCATACATTGCAGTTATTAAACTAGAGGAGAAGGTCACGGAGGCAAGGCCCAAGCAGTGCTCATTGAGGAATAGAGTTGTCATAGGCTATAAACATCATTAAAAATTAAGATGTCAGATGACAGTACATTCAGATCCCATGGATGACATTTATTTGCATTTTCACTTTATTTCTGTTTGCAAAAACCCCACGCCTGAATGCTGCCTGCTGCATAGCAGACTTTTGACAGTTGTTTGAATGAAGCAGTCAAGACTTTCCATTAATTTCTCAGGATAACAGTCTGTGATCATGCTTTGTGACAGGCTGTGTGTTGGACCTGTTTAGTCTCAACTATTTTGCTCATGTTCCTGTAAATGGGATAGTTGAGTCAGGGGAAACCCTTGAGCATGGGAGAGAGATCCCTGGAAACCGTTCCTGGACAGCAGCTGAGAAGGAGCAAGGGAAGGGACCTTGGGAGACAGGAGAGGCATTGCATGGAACTGAGAGCAGTGGCTCAGGGGACAGAGAAGACTTCCTAAAGACCGTGTTCCTTAAGGACTTCTTACACAGTGGGCACTGTTAGCTGCAGAAGGTGACTGATGGCAGGAATAAAGCTTAAGGACAAGGACCTGCCTGCAGGGAGACCATGGGTGAAGAGAGTATTGGTTTTAACCCATTTTCATTTCTCTTCTCTCTGCAGTAGTCTTTTTTTAATTTCTTCTTTAGTTAAAAAGTTAATTATTCTACTTTATATTTTTAACAAAGCCCGACTTTTTTATTTTAAAAGTCCTCCTGTTTTGCAGAACTGTCTATAAAAAGAAGGTTTGGGACCTTTTCACACATTAAATATCACATTAAATAAAGTTAATCCTTATCTCCATCCCTGCCTTCTGCCACATGGCAGTACTAAAGGGCAAGGTGGAAAGGGATAAAGCTCCTTACACTGCAAAATGTGAAACAGCTTTGACCTTATGCTCAGTAATTCCCCCAGCAACTCAAGCACAAAAATCAGCAAAATTAATATGAATGGGCAGGGTTAAGTATCAACCAAATCTCGTGAGGACAGAGGAGTTCAAAATGGTATTCAGTGCTCAAGGACCAGTTAAGCCCCAGCAGCTCAGTGCCTGCAGTGGGCATCACAGGAGGGCTGGACAGGGTGCCCTGATTTAAATGCCATCCCATTTGCTTCAGGACCCTACATTCAACGTGGGCTATGCACAAGATTGCATATGGAGATATATAGATATATATATATGTATATAACTGCAAATACATTACATGTTAAATCCACTCAATTAGTTTCTGCATTTGCTTGGAAATGTTAAGAGTTTAGCAAAAGACAAGATCAGTATTACCAAAGCTTTGCATTTTCCTTTTTTGTTACCTTTGTCACCTCTAAAAGCTGCATGCCCTAAGTTCCTGTGTTCTTTTAGATCTCAGGAGGGTGTAAATGTTTGCCAGGGATCCCTAGAGACAGGGCAAAGCACTAGGGCTGTAAAGTTGTGCTGTTTTAATATGAGGAGGCAGAAAGCCAAGTTACATTGGCAGGGTAACTACCAACAAAATAATAAACTAAATGCAGATTCTGTGTCCAAACCTCTTCTGCTTTCAGTTCCCACTGGGACACTGTTCCAGTGTCCTTGTTCTATTTGACTTTCTTGCGGAGAAATTGGACAGTATCCAGTTTTTAAAATTACTTCAGTTTTAATTTACTCTAGTTTTGATGTTCATTGCACCATATAACTGATGGTCCCCAGATCTTTTCCTTAGTCTATGAGTCTATAATTTTCCTGCCCAGTGTCTCAAAGGCAGATACCACTTACTTTAAAAGTTACCTGTAATTTTAATATCCATATGTTTATGTAATATATGAGGTTTGTGGGGTCAGTGAGGAAGGGAGATGATTTACGCTTCATGAACATTTCCAGCCATTCAAAAGACAAGTGAATTTCAGTTTTACAGAGGCATCTTAGCAGAAACCTGCACAGGTCCAGCATATTTAATGTAACTTACACTCAGCAAAAAAATGAACAAGCTATTCTCCCTTAGGACTTAGTACCAACCTTGCAGAACTAGGCACAATCCAGCTAAATGTATTCCTTTTCCATGATAGGGTTTTTTAAAGAAAAATGCAGAGATGGGGGATTCTGGGAAAAAGGCACATGAATTATGAAGCGCTGAATTTTATATGTCAGGACTTAGGAGTACTAGATTACAGTTTCCACTGAGGCATCTCCGTGTAAACCTGGAAATGCAAAGGGAAATCAGTGAAACAAAGCTGTAGCGCTTGCTAGGGCCCCTCTTCAGAACAGGTTAAATTTAGATAAAGCTCAGATCCTAGGCCTTGTTTCCCCCATGATTTCAGGGCTCTAGGAATGGGAGTTATATGTGTGTAAGTAGAAGAGAACGATGGTGCGCATTAAATTCTGAAGTCTGGCCATGTAAGGGCACAGAATAGCTCAGGAAAGCAAATCTGAGCAAGATGTCCCATAACTGCAGAGCAGCTGGTGGAAATGAGCTCTAGTCCAAGGTGAGCACTGATTCCGGAGCCCTGCGGACACTGACCCGCTGGCTGCCACATCGCCGCTTGTGGCTCCCTGTGGCTGCCCAGGGCAGAACATGGACACTGATTTCCTCCTGCATCTAAGCCTGCTACAATCCCTGTGTGCTCTTGCTGTTCTCCTGGCATTACAGAGTTCAGACATGGTGGAAAAGGAAATTGGCCAATTTGCCACAAAGCAAATGACTGCATCTTTTGTCACACACCTTCCAGTTTCAGAGGTGTTATCTCCTCCTGTTTTCACTTGCACATACATTCTCAGGCAGAGCCAAAGGCTTTGTGGCTTTCCTAATGCCTGGTAGAGGCAAAAAGAACTGTAGAGATCTGGAACCCTGTCTTACCTTAAGAATTCTGATATGAATAGAGAAGCAATGTGTGTAACTTAGCATCCATTAGCTATAGAAACAAAACTCCTCCTAAGAATCAGACAAGTGTCTCTATTTCAGTCTATGCTTGAAGGAACTGGTAACTTTTCTTACTGTCCAAAAATGATGGATTTTTTTAGGGGAAAGAGGGGATGCAAAGACACTGCCTGCATCATACCTGCACTGCCCAATAGGTTATCCTAAACAATGTGAAATGTTTTTTTGCGTATTTCTAACAAGCTGTCCCTTCTTGCTCCTTTTCTTTTATCCTTCATAGGTGATGAAATAGATTGACTCCAGCTCTCCCCTCCTGGCATGCCATATGTGCTGTGTGATACCCTTCTTTGCTAGATTGTTCCAGCCTTTGTGGAGGTGGGAATTTATTCTGGATTCATTCCAGTGTCCAGATCACTTTCATTGTCTTTATTAGTATGGACTGTAGCCCATCATCACTGAGGAGAGCAGTTGGTAGGGAGCACATGAGATAATTGCCTAAAATGAACTCTGCCTCCACGGGGCACAAGATCACTCAGTGGCATTGAAGTATTCTTAGTCTGGCTTAAGTCACCTTTCTCCCTGTAGGCAGTATCTGGTTCTTACATATGTAATGGGGACCATATGCTCAGCCTAGACCCAGTCCCATCTGCCTATAAAGCAGTACACTTTTTCTTTCCTGTGGACCTTTCTAGGTGGCATCTCCGTCCTTCAGGTGTAGGATGGCTCACAGCAAAGAAATAAGCTTTCCTGCATGCTCAGTATTGAGCAAAGCTCAGTGGTCCAATGGGTCAAACTCTTCTCATCTGCTCATTCCTATGGCTCGAACAGCTCTGTGCAGTACGGCCAGCCTCTCAAATATTGCTATGCCCCATGCAAGTGTATATGACTTTCACAGAATCATTTAGGTTGCAAAAGACCTTTCAGATCATCAAGTCCACCACTAAACCATGTACCTAAGCACCAAGTCTTATAAAAATCTTCAGGGATGGTGACTCAACCACTTCCATGGGCAGCCTGTTCCAGTGCTTGATAACTCAGTAAAGATATTTTTCCTAAAGGCCAATCTAAATATCCTCTGGTGACACTTGAGGTGATTTCTTCTTGTCCTGTCTTGTCACTCGTGGTAATTTACATGACTCCACTGTTTTTGAAATCTCTTGTCAAATGGAGTTTTCACTTGAGGTTCCTTCTCGAAACCCATGTGGTTTAAGCAAGGATAAGAAGCAAAACCTCTCCTCTCAGGAACAGCACAACCCCTCAGCACTTGTGTGCCTTGGGGCAGCTGTGTCCCATCACAGCTCACTATAGCAGCCGGAGGGCCTCTCTCAACCCTTTGAGAGGAAGAGAGCCTGGGCAAGAGAGTTTGGCTGTTTGTTAGGCTCTTGTCTGGCCTCCACCCCTTGAATTTTTTGGGTTGCTGAGGAGGGAAGAAGGCAGTAAGCTCTTGCATTCTGGACATAAAACTGAACTGTAACCATGGCCTGAGTTAGAAGTATCAGGACAAGGACAAAATGTCATAAACTGGTGAGCACTTTTACAACCTACTGTAAGAGTTTGTTTTACCCTTCTAAAGCCACACATCTCTTTGCCACTTGAGTGAGCAGGAAGTTTTATTAAAAATGTTTCCCTGCGTTTGCGTCCTGCTTGGTTTGCTTGGTTCCTATTAGTTAGTAATTGTTTCATTAGTGTAGAAATAGATGTCATGTCACTTTTTTGTGTTGGTTTTTATCCCACCCTGTTGTTGTGTGAACATTTCGTATGGTTATTTGCTGCAGGGAAAATGTGAAACAGGCTGTATAACAGGAGGCAGAAACAGAGAACTTGTCTTAGCTTGGGAAGAGCCTTGCTTCTTGCCCTCAGCTGGCATCCAGAAACACATCAATATTAAAGTCAAGTGTGAGGCAAAATGACCCAGCTTTACCATTATAGAGGAAAGGGTGAGGGGAGGTTGAAGCAGGGCAGATTAAGAGACTGAAAAAGAGTAATTTGGAGATCAGCTCTGCTGAAAGCACACCAGTTTCTCGTCATTACTGGTTGAATCAGGAAGGAGTAGAAGCACTGGTGTGTTTTAGGGGGTCCTTTGTCTGTTTATACCTTTATTCTCTCAACTGCTAGTGCTTTCTGATGCATGGATCTCCAGCTGGAGTCTCCTTTAACTTGGCCCTGCCTCTGTGACAGGGCAGCACGAGAAGGCAGCATCCATGGGTCTGTGTGGTCCAATGTTTACAGAGTGGTGCTGGTGCCACTAGATTTTAGTGGCTGCAAGAGCTGCTGTGTTAACCACTAGTCTGTCCTGCTGTGTCCCAGGGAACACACATCCCAGCCAGGTATGGCTTTCTGACAGCAGCTAGTAAGACGTGTGGTATTATTTATGGTGAATAAATACTGAATGGTTTAATATATTATATGCTCATTCTCGAGTGATGGAAATTTAAAGGCGTGATGCAGAGGTTAGAGAGGACTTAGCAAAGCTGCCCTTTTCTCATCACCCCACAACCTAAAATTTTCTGCAGCAGCTGGAAGGAGAGAGATGGAATACGCAGGGCTTTTGCGGAAAATGTATTTGAAGAAGAGATGTGAAAGAGGGGTTGAATGAAGAACAGGAGGAAGCTCCAGGCTTTTGCAGTTGAAGGGAATGGGAAGACTCTGTGCATGCTTATGAGGGCAGACATGAAGATCATGTGCTGTTTGGCTGGGGAGGAACAGGCAGGTAGAAAACAGCAGTTAGCAGGTGTCCAGAAGCAATCTGAGACTTTAAAAGAGGCTAAAAATAGTTCAGAGGTCATGATGCTGTGTATTGTGCAGGACTGTCACACAGTAACTCTGCATGATGCCATTGTTTCATCTGAGCCTTTGGAAAAACACATGACATGCTGCTGGAGTGCATTGCTCTCACCTTTGATCTGCGTATCTTGACAGCAAAGACTTTGAGGCTTAGGGCTTTTATGAAGGATTTTGGGTTTTTAGCAGAATTAAGTGGCAGGCAGTATACCCACAGCTTTCCTATGGGAGAGCTTGGCCTAATATCCCTGTGACCTGCTGACCCTCCTAGACCTTGTGGTCATGGCGACACTGCTGATGCTTTTATGGTAAATTGAAGAAGCCAACAGACATGTTGAAATTCAGGTGTAGTCTTGGTATGTCAAGCAGTGTTGTACAGACACTTTTTTCCCCTCACAGATAACTTTAATGCAGGGAAAAGAGCTGCAGCAGAGAGCTTTGTGCTTTAAGGAACTGATGAATGATACATGAAGCACAGCAGTCTGGTGTTGGCAGTGCCTGCTTTGTGAGAGAAAGGGAGTGACTGTAACAGTCACATATGTTAGTTACAGTTTTTCATACTGGGGCAGTAATGGGAGCTGCTGGGCTGGGAAGAACAGCATGGCTCCTCCTTGAGCCCTGGGGGCTGAGAAAGGTTGGGGCAGCAGGGAGAGAAGACTTGTTTTGAGCAAAGGAGGAAGGAAGGCAAGAGAAGGCAGGGAGGGCACATCAGCTCTTGGCAGGGCTGTGCTGAAGAGCCGTGGAGTTGCTGCTGGGTTGGCAAACCCAGCATGGGCACAGTAAACTCTGCCATGTAATGGAACAGTAGGACCAACACCTAAAGCATCGTGTCAGGCAATCCATGCTGCTTGGGCTTGCTGTCCTGCAAAGCAAAGGTGGAAGGAGAAGGAGGAAGCAGTGGTTGAAAAAAATCTTGTTAAAGGTAAAGGTTGACTGCAGAACAATAAAGGGGTGATACTCTGCAGTGCTTTAATGTGAGGTCTGTAGCTCTGTGTGACAGCAGACTTTTGGAGTTACTGCATGTCAGAAGCTGTGAGGTAATGCTCTGTAGGTAACTGGTTCAAGCGATTTGACAGGAAATTAAATGTCCTAGAAGTTCTCCAAACCTTTGTGATTCAACAGCAAAAAGAAATTTCTGCACTTGCTGACAAGTTGCCACTGCATACTTACAAGGCAGTTAGTGGAGCAGCAGTAGTAAGAACTTGGGTTTCTTTGTAATTGTTTGTGATTCTCTCAATCAAATCTGCATCTGCCATTGTTCTCTCTTTTTTTGGCCATCCATGATTAGGAAGAGCCAGTTCCTAGAGGTGTTGAAAGTGGGCCGTATTGCTATGAGGCATCTGAACACCAATAATGATGATGTTTCTTTTTTATAGTTTTGGTTGTTTTCCCCTTTCCAAAGAGCTTTGTAAACTGCAAGCTTTTATCCTTCATGGTGGGAGAGTATTTTCATTCTCAATTTGCATATGGAGAGACTGACATGCAGAGAAGAACAGTCCAGCTTTTCCAGAAGTGTCTTGTATTAGGAGGCAGACATTTCCCAAGATTTTCAGAGATGCTGATCATGTGGGGCATCTCTGGACATCAGCTAAAGTACTTGGTATTTATGAAACTGGAAAGAATTGAGACTGCACAAAACCTGAGGCTACTCTGGAAAACACTGGCCTAGGAGACTTTCTTGGGCTGAAGGGCTCAAAAGAAATCCTGGACATCGCTGTGGTTAGTACTTCTCTGCTCCTCTACCAGAGATTGTTCTTCATACTTTTTATTCTTTAGACAGTGACTCTGTTTGCTTTCGCCCCTGTCTTCCCAGGCTCTTTCAGAACCCTTTATGCGACAAAGTTGTGTATTCGAGTTCTGCATTTTGGAGTTGCTGTTCTGACTAACCTTAACCATGAGCAGCACAAACTGATGTTTTACTTCAGCCTCTCACTGGACTCTTGGGTGTGGAAGAGAGGAGAAATCCCAGCACTCTCAGAGAGAGTTTTTATCAATGACTGGGCTCCTCCTGAATTTCAACTCATAGCTCTCCACAATGTTAGAAGTGTTGATTTAACAGTTTTAACAAAATGGTTAAAGAACATTGATCAAATTGGGAGCTCTCTTGCCAATGAATTGGCAAAGCGTTGGTTCTGACTGTGTAGTGTCTCCAGTGTGCACATGACATGGCAGTATCTCGTTACTCTATTTTTAGGCAGAGTTCATTGAGTTGTTTTATTTTACATTGACTGGTGTGGGTATGCACAAAAAATGAAACCTCCCTTCTTAACCGTTAGCAGAAAAAAGAAGTATTGTGCTTTAATTGTTTTCACTTTTGGCAGAGCTACCTTATAATGCAATTATGCTTGTGCCTAGGGGCATGTAGGATTGGAATATCCGGTGTCCACCTTCCAGCGCTCTTTCAGACACCCTACACTTTAAATTACAGAACCCTTTGGGAACCACACCATAGTATAAGTGTTAGCTAGCAAAAATCATCATTGTTGCATACAAACACAAACATACTTCTCTTCAGAACCATTTTGTAGGTAACTTTTTATTAATCTAAGTGCTTTGAATATAGACTCTAGAGTTCTTCTCAAGTGACTTCTTATGATGATGTTCTTCTGTGTATGGGGACAAGAGACAGCTGGGAAATATGTGAATCACCTACTCTGGCCAAGCATGAAAAGAGGAAAAGGGAAAAAAATAAGTCTTTTGGGAAAAATAAGTCTATTAGTTGAAGTGCAAGCTCTGGTAATCCTTTTTCAGATAAGGCTTAATTTTCCACAAATAATCGTACTTGTTTGCTATGCTTTGTTGTGTTTTCTATTTAATTTTTTCAACACTTCATGGAAGATGAGGTGTGTCTGATGTTTTTGTAAAGATTCCTAGGCAGGAGCTACTTGTTGCAGGGAAGAAATTAAGGCCAGTATCATATGCAGTGTATGGCTAAGATGTTGGTTTTTTTTTTTTAAGTATTCATGATTAAGCAAAAAGAAATTTTTCCATTCTTATCCTGGCTTGTCCCTATTTCTCAGATGATCGAAAGTATTATAAACTGTTTAAATTGAAGTGCATGCACAAAGTTGTTTAAAGTCAGCTAAGCCTAACAGCTTTGAGCCAGATTAATATGAATTTACTCCACAGATTTACAGTAGTAACTTGTAAACAGGGGCAATACAAAATGGTTTGATCAAAGTTCTGGCTTCTCTATAACCTCAGTTAAGCTGATGGACGCAGATGTTTTGCCATGCAAAGACTTGATGTGAAATCTGATTTAAACCATGGTGGTTCCACCTCCTTTAATGTTGCAATTGGTGCAAGGCATGAAAATGCATATCCAGATTTTCCGATATGTATCTGTCTGTATCTCCATATACCTCTGTAGCCATGGATATCCCTCCTTCTTTAACCAAACAGAGATGTGGACACTGCTTCTGTTTCTGGACCTTCAGATTCGTTTTGTGTGACTGTCTAGCAGGTTATTCCTTCATTGTTCCACAACAGTTTTCCAAGTTCTTGGTTCCTCTGTTTTCAATTTAAAACACTCTTATTCCATGTATGTTTAGGGTACGCTCATGGTTGCTAAAAGGTGTCTATATCTTCATAAGCCAGGCTGATGATTCAGTATCAAAATTCGTTCGTGTCTTGGGCAGAGACTATCCCTTCTGGTGCTGGTCCAAACAGAGTTTTTATGACTGGATCTTTGCTTATACACAGAGGTGTTCTTGTGATTGCTGAAATTACACTTGGTTATTTTCCTAAGGATAATAATATGCACTGCGTGTAACCTCTTCCCTTGACTTTTATTTGAATACTAAAAGGAGAGAAATGATCTGCCTAAAGAGGCTTCCTTTGTGTTTCTCTTCTCATCCTCTCTTGCTTTCAGAGGGAAAAAAAAAATCCCAACTGCCATGCTCTCTAGCTAAAACCCATTCAAACAAAAGAATCCTTAAATCCATATTAATCACCGCCACCTTTAATTTTTCAATCACTGCTTGATTAAATTGCTGCCTAGATTTGTCCTTTCACTGATAGGGCCTGGCGAGTGCTCTGCAGTGAACTCAAACAGAGAAGTAATAAAGTGCTTTCTGTCACAGGACTCCCCAAAGCTCCAGACACAGCACCAGTTATTAAAAAAATATCAAAGAGTGAGCTCCTATAAACTGTGCATAGAGAAAAAAAATGATTGTCCAGGGAAGGGGAAGAAGATTTTAATTTTGCATCTGCAATTGTGAAGGCAAATACATCTGTATAGAGGATATTTCAAAGTCAAAAAGAAATGAACAAACTTGAATGGCTGGGCCTGTGTCAAGATACAGGTTTGTAGTGATTTTACCACTGTCAGAATGCAAGTGCCTGGTTTTATTTCCTTTCACTGTAAATTTCAGCATAGTCTATCAGTTAATAAACTTGCATTGATCCACACCACAGAGTCACAGAATGGGTCAGGTTGGAAGGGACCTCAGTGGGTCCTCTGGCCCAAGCTCCCTGCTCCAGCATGGCCGGCTATCCCAGAGCACACAGCACGGGATTGTGTCCAGATAGATCCTGAACATCTCCAGTGACGGAGACTCCACACCCTCTCTGGGCAATCTGTTCCAGTGCTCGGTCACCCACACAATAAATAAGTTCTTCCTTAACTTCATCTGCCTTTAAATCTTCCCTCTGAGAATGCAGATATTCCAGCGGATACAAGGTTCTGCACAACCCTCTCCTGATGCTCCACAACCACTGTGAACATGGTTTATGCTGCTCAAGGATGCAGCAGTAGCACTGTGGGGCCTGAGCCACCTTCCACTAGTGAACAGTCAAGGTGCCATTCCCATGCTGGACCATTGTTTGGAGTCCAGTGCTGGCACTGAGGTTACTGTGTAGCCTGACATGAGCCAGCAGGTCTTCTGTGGTGACAGCCCTCACTCTGGAAGTGAGCAGTAAAGCTGGCTTTGGCGCTGTGTTCTGATACAACTGGACTCTGTACATTACAGCATAACTGCCAATCAAAGCATGTTAGCATATCCTGGTGGCTCAACACTTGGAATAGTTAGATTAGGGCATTTTACAAAGCCCTGTCCTTCATCTGAGCATGTTAGCTGCCAGCATGAACACTGATTATCCAGTAAATACAGAATAAAATGGACAAAATGAAGCAGATAGCTGGGGCTGAGAGTGCATGTTTGGCTTTCTGGCTCTAGGTGAGAAGTAACATCCAGATGAAATGGGTGATTTTCTTTAAAATAAAATTGTGAGGTTTTTACACATAAGCATCCACTTGGTTTTATATCTTGTATTTGACTAGTCTTCAAGCCTTGATGTTGTTAGGGCCACATATTGGACAATCTTCTTCTTCTTGTTATGATGTTTCACAGGATGTGTTGCTGTGTTCTGACACAAATACTTTTTCTCTTTTTTCTCTGCTGTGGCCACAACCCTGAGTCAATAGAGAGTTAACATATGCTCAATCATTATAAGTCAATTTTAAACCAATTCAAGAATGTCCATACTGGGATTTATGTGGACAACAATTTAGTGAAAAAATCAATGTTTGGCGTCATCTGTGTCAGTTTAACTAGCTTCCTTCCTGTTCAGCTTCCAGCCAGTTAATAGCTGGCAAACCCCTGCAACATAATGTTGTCCTGGGCTTACATAATCTTCATTGGTAAAAGGATTTTAGATGTTGATCTTCCTCCCTTAAGTTTATATTGTGCAGATCTTTACCCAGCTCAGGGTGTGGTGGAGACAGCCTGTTTCATGCTGAGAAAGCCTGTAGCTGCAGCCTTTTAAAAGCAGAAGAGGCTTGTAGACAAAATACCAGAGCAGGATTCAAGAGAGTCAATTGCTCATTTCTTCCATTTCTACTTTATCTTTCTCTCTTTGCCCTCCCCCAAATAGTTGCAGTAATACAACTTTCACATGTGGTGTATGTGCTTATTTTCATTCACTTGTGATTGGGAAGCTTTTTAAGAGTCAGTGATTACAAAGGTAATGAAACTACTGGCGATTGTACTCACTGAGTGTTTGGAGTAGTGCTGGCCTGTTGGTGATACCCTGCAACCACGCCTGCTTTTACAGATATGCTTTGATGGAAACCTGGGGCTACTGTTACAGTGATGAGGCTGGTCTAAAGAAACCTGTCATCACACAAAGCTTCATCTAGCAAGTGCCTTTGAAATGTCAGAGCTAAATATGGATCCTTCTGGTTAATAAGGATGTGATTTCTCTGAAAGGTACATTTCTTCCCTTAGTTTTCTTGCACTGTTAAAGGAATTCTGCTACTGCAATGGTTTTGATGTAGTACTGACCATGATTGCAGAAGCAACATTGTCTCCATAAGAGTTGCAGACTTGAAATAAGGTCACAACATTAAAATTCATGTTTCTTTTGCTTACCTGTAGAAAGATTGAGGAGTGAGATGTATTTCTATTCTGTGATATGGTTACATATTCATTGGTTGCCCTACATCAGGTTTCATGGCCCTCAAGTAAAGTTACTGCCAGTGTCTGTAGTGTCGAGACAGGGAGCTGGGGTTGGTAATTGCTGTGGTCTCTTACTGCATAGCAATGTATGTACCCTGTCCATCAATGAACAAGCACATCTCATACAGCTCTGCAGTAAAATGCAATCATCCCACAATGAGCAATAACAATTCAAAAGCACTTCATAAACATTCTGTTTAAACAACAACTACCCCCTCCCCAAAACCACAAGACAACAGTGGTATTTCATTTTCACAAAATTACTTGGAGAGCTCTTTGTGGCTTGTACTAGAAATATGATTGGAGCAGTGGGTCGGAGGCTTTCCTTCCCTGATATCTTTTGCATTTAGCATCAAAATACATTTGGGCTTCCTTCTCTGATATGATGCTATTGTTTGCAAATCTGTGTTTCTTGTTTGCACTCTGAAACCCTTACTGAGGTATCTTGTGCTATTAGCTGATTGTTTGAGAAAAGGATCCAGGGTTGAACCCTTCCTAAAGGCAGTAGGTTGGATGTAGATACCTGTGTATTTTACCACCTTTTCTCAGAAAGCACAATCAAGGTTTTTGATTTCTGCATGTCCCTGAGCTGATACTACCAGAAAAAGCTGATAAGGTAAATTGTTTCTAATCCTGCGGCACGCTCTATCCCTTTACTTGTCTAGTTATTATTGTATTGTACCAACAGTCTGACGGCACATGTTCATCACTCCTTTGTCCCATCACACACCACAATCACTTTCCAGTCGTTCCACTGGAATAACACACCCACAGTCATAATTTCCTGAAGATGTAACATCTTGGGATACAGAAGGCATTAGGCAGGCATGGGGTTAACCTTTGCATCCACTGTAATTTTGTCAGCTAGTGGAAATTATTAAAGGCCCTGAGACATGAACTTCAGAACAGACAATACCTGTAGACAGGTAACCTCTTGGGCTTACCCCAAGTAATTAAGTCTTAAAACTGAATGGCAGATGCCCCCTTTATTAGTAGAGTCATTAGTTTAGCAGGGAGATGGTGTTACAACACATATGATTGCTTTACTGCAAGAGCTGAGTAACTTCTAATTTAGACAGATGAATAATTAATAGAAAAGGAGCTTTAATAGAAGTAAGGTCATCTGTTTTTAATTATAAAAGCTGGAGGTTTTGCATAGATCGAGAAGGACACAGCACACGCTATGTGTTGATCCTTCAGGCTTAGATTGATTTACCTCTTCAGATGAAACCATTAGAAGTAGAGAAACTTGAAGAGCAAGAAAAGAGGGTTGTGAGGATTTTCATCATGAGCACCCTCACCCATCAAATGACAAAGCAGCAAGTTGTGTGAGCATGACCAGACTGTTGGTAGAACACCTCTGCTGTGATCTGTTGATTTTTGCATCTGTCTGCAGGTTACCTTTGGCCTTATAGGCAGAGCAAGGAAGTCTGGAGAAGTGCTTTGTCAAAATATGCCATTGATCAGCTACAGTGGGCTGGTCACTCTGAATTCCCAAAAATGAGTATTTCAGGGATGGCAGTCCCTTACATTGTATGTGATCACTATGAAGGGCAGGAGTTTCATCTTTTGCATTTGCTTGACAACCTTTTGATTGATAACAAATGTTGTTAGGAGAACATATGCTGTCAGCTTTGATTGTATTCCTTTGTAATTTTGACAGACAATGTTCCCTAAATGTATGACACCGAGAATTACTTGGTGAAGACTGTCACATATCGGGACAAAGGCATTTTAAGAAGTATAGCAACAAGTAAACATTCCTCTTTGGCAGACCATTGCTACAAATCCTTTGAGAAGTGATATAAAAGGTGTAATCAGAATTTTAAGGATTGCTGTTGTCCAGAATGAGGAAGGGTGAATGTGATTTTACCTGAGTAAGACAATTAAATATGATAATATGAGGCAAGGGTTTGGATAATTTTTTTCCCCTC
>VYZT01036709.1:14186-29914 GCA_013400735.1 Pomatostomus ruficeps
CGGGATGGGGCGGCCCAGGCATCCGCCGCCCCGGGGGCTCCGCCCGAGCGGCCCCGGCGGCGGGAGCGGGAGGGGAGCGGGGCCGCGCTGGGATTTCCCACCCCCGGCTGGCGGCGAAGGGAGGTCCCTGGGGGTCTCCTGGGCTGTCTCCCCGACGTGCGGGTGCCTGGAAGGTGCTGCTGGCACCCCGGGGTGCTGGGGGTCCCCCAGGAGTGCCGGGAGTCCGTAAGGTTGGGGACGCCGATGGACTCCCAGGGAGCTGGGGAACTGCAGCCCTGGGGCTTTTGGGGACCCGCTGGGGTCCTGGGGACCTGTTTGGGCTGGGTGTGGTGTCTGTGTCCCCGGGTGTGGGACCCACGGGGCGGGGGCTGTGACACGGCACCCCAGGCTGCTGCAGGCCCCTCTGGGGAGCTGAAAGGTACAGGGGTGCTGCGGGGTTCGGGGTGCTGCGGGGTTCGGGGTGCTGCGGGGTCCACATGGAGAACCCACCGTGGGGTTGTGCACAGTGCCGTGTGTGTACCCCAGCTGTACTTGGGCGCCCCGGGTGTAAATTTAAACATTTCATCTCTGAGCTCCTCCTCATGGCAGGAGGAGCCCAGGCCAGCGCTGCTGATCCCAGCAGCCCTGAGGGAGTCGGGAGGTGCTGGTGGAAGGTGCTGGTGGGCAGCTGTGGTGAGGGTGCGAGGAAAGGGATTGATGTTCTCTAGTGAAGCTGCAGGGAGCCTGTAGTGCTGTAGGTGTGACGGGGCTGGTAGCGGTGATCCTCACGTGGGTAAATCTGTGTGTGGGCCCTACACCTGTTGTCCAGGTAGTGTGTGAGCTCAGGGAGGTCCCTGAGGGGCTGGAGCGGGCACAGAGCCTGGGCAGCCCCTTTGTCCTCCCAGCCAACTGGGCCATTGATGACAACTCCATAAATAACAGTCCAACCCTGAAATTAGGCTGTTGAGATGTTCAAAGCATTTCCCTTCCTCTCCCTGGGTCAGCATTGTGCACCCACCCACCTGGATCTGGCACCTCCAGGAGCAGCTCCAGCACGGACACCATGGCCAAGGTGGCCCGGGCAAATAGGCACAGGCCCTCCCATACAGCCCCTGCAGCAAGGGACAGGGACAGCAAGGTGTCACAAGCCCTGGATACCTCCTGCTGCACCCCAGCACAGTGCTGGCGGGTGAGACTGCAGGTGACAGGCACGTGTGACGCTGGCTGTGTGCAAGGAGCCCAAATCCTGGCAAGTTGCTGGCAGTGAAGGAAGCCGTGTGCTTGCTCAGTGGAACAGCCTCAGTTCCCAGCTTCAGGGCTTATCGGCTGCGCAGAGCTACGAGGGAAGCGTGCCTGGCTGAGATAAATCAAGTTGCGCCGGCCAGGGCTGCTCTGGACTCTGTTCTTCTCACATTCCTCATGACCTCAGTGTTTTGGCTCAGGAGGAGAGCCGGGGAGAGCCCTCCCTGTGTCCAGCCCTGGCCCTGCCAGTGGAGCAGCTCCGGCTGCACTGCAGCACGTGGTTGAACTGGGCCAAGAGCTGCTACAACTGTGCCCCTTCAGAGCGAAAGGGCCCAAAGGTCTGGAGCTTTAGGAAGAGCTCCCCTAAACCTCTCCTCTGCCAGTCCAGGAGCTTGGGAACCCCAAGGGGAAATCACCCCATGAGACTGGGGTCCCAGGGTGCTGCCTGCAGCTGGGGCTGGGGCCTGAGGACTGGGTGGTACCTGGGTTATGCCAGGGTGCTCAGCCTCCCTCATCCCTGACATGACTTCTTACTGGGATCAAGTGGAGCAGCTCCAGTTCTGGCCCCAAGTTTCCCGTGTTGGCATTGGTACAATAGCACGAGGGCAAAACACAGGTGCGAGCCCAGGGCAAAGCACAGCCCTGCCTTCACGGGGCTGGTTGGGTCCTTGTGCATCCTCCTCCTCTTCCCCTCACTGCCAAGCCTTCCTACCAATCTTCTGCTTGTGCCATCCTGCTTTTCTCTCGAAACACCAGGGCTAGAAACAACCCTTTCGTTGCTTCCAGAGGCAGCTGGGTTCATGTAAGGGCTCCCCCCAGGGTTCCATGTACCCAGCCCCTTTAGCAACCTGCACCAGTGCCCAAGGGAGCAGCTGGAGCTGCTGAAAATTAGCCTTTGGCACCAAAGTGGCCGGTACAACCTGGCCACCCTGCAGGGGCTGGTACAACCGGCCCCACCAAGACTTCAGCCCAGGTGGAGGGTGGCTGCCTGAGTGGTGCCATGGCCGTGGCAGCCAGGTCTGGCTGGTGTTGGCGGTGGCTGCGCTGCGGGTGTGGGGACACAACCTGCTGCACACTGGGACCATCTGCCCCCACTGCTCCAATCCAGCTCCACACTTCTTCCCCAGCCCAGGGACAGTTTGCATGGCCCAGGGAGCCTGGAGGGTGTTTGCACCTTGCAGGCCCTCCGGGAGGGTTTGAACATCATGGGGTCCCTGGGGCCATTTGGATGTGGTTGGGAGCTGGCAGGTCCCATCACCTTTTTTTGGAGCTGGGTGAAGACAGAAACTCCTGCCCTGGGTTCAGCCTATCCTGCCAGACCAAAAGAAATGGGGTCCATAAGCAGGGGTAGGATGTCCCCCACATTTGGGATGCAGCTGCTGGTGTCGGCTGAAGGGGCCGTAGGAGGCGGCAGGTGATGAGCAGCCTGTCCCTAGCCCAGTGGAGGGAACACCAGAGCAGTGCTGGTGCAAAGGGCACCTTTGCTGCTGGAGTGGTGTGGGAGGCCTCCAGGCCTCGGCAGAGGAGGCTTTTCCTGTCCCCAGGCAGGACAATACCCAGGCAGGCGGCGGAAGGGAGCTGCCGGCCACTTCCCCCCGAGGAAACACACCCGCTGGCTCTGGCTCCTGTTGCTCTCTCTTCCTCTTGTTTGATTTACAACATGTGTGGAGCCCGGCGGGAAGTTTGTCCTGGCCCCAGCACTGTTTAATTACCTGCAGCAAGGGCCGTGCAGAGGGGGAAACCAAATGCTTCCCAGGGTGGGAGGGATTAAATGAGGTGGAGGATGTGTGGACCCTCTTGGGCATGAAGCCAGCAGCTTGGGAATGGGGGATGCCAACATGGAACCGGGATGTTCCCAGGGGAGGTGGAAGTTGGGATGTGCATTTGCTGTGGGTGGGTTGGTGGAGGAGTGGGAGAGCCCCACATTCCGTCCCGGTGAGTAGTGGGAAGTGTTTTATCTGCCCAGTTGAACTCTGTGCACTGGGCTGGGGATGGGAGGCTGCTGCAGTTCCCAGCCCGAGCCTGGCCCAGCGCTGCCACAGCTGCTCTGGTGGCTCCACAGGTCAGGGCGAGCCGAGGGCTGAGGCTGCAGCGCCAGGGCTGGGGAGTGTCTGCAGCATTGGCGTGAGGGGCGGATGTGGGTGTTTCTGTGCAGCCAAGGCCAGATCCTGCTCTGTTCCCTGGACAGTGCTGAGCCTCAGTTTCTCTGAGGGCTGTGCCCAAGCCACCGTTCCTCTGCAGCATTCCTCCTCCCCTGCTTTCTTCTGAAAATAGCCCAGTGCCAAACGCTTTGCCCACCGAAAGTTGCTCAGTCCCATGGCCACCTTTGCCCCATGGGCAGAGCCACCGTGTGCCCACTGCTGAGGGGCCCCGATGCCAGGCACAGCAGCAGTGGGTGCTCCCAAGATGCTGTTGTTTCATCCTGCTCCTGCCAGGAGCACTTCACACCTGGGCGACAGGAGCACTTCACACCTGGGCCCCAGCATCCAGATGCTGCCAGATGTTGCAGCAGGTCTCAGTGCTCACAGCTGGTGGCACCCCTACCCAGCCATGAGCTCACCTCTGGACCACAGCTCTATCCTGTTGGCTCTCCTCCAGCGTGCCCGTGCCTGGCTCCTGGGAAAACCAGGCTCCTGTCTAATTCCCCTCTGCGTTATCCCACCTTATCAACAGGGAAAAGCAGCCAGGTCCCTCCTGAGGGTCATCGGCCCCTCAGGACACCGCTGAGGCCTTGTGGGGCACCCTGGGCAGTGAGAGTGGACATCACAGCCAGCACTGATGGGTGCTGGCAGCTCCCTGCAGTCACGTGGCTTTGCCAAAGCATCGGTTCCCTTTACCCAAAGCAAACTTCACACTGAGTATTGCACCTATACAGGTTTCAGCCTCTTTTTTTTTTCCTGGCCTGCTCCCACTTGTATGGCCAAGCTCCAACTCGTGACCCTCGTAGCTGGCAGCACGGCCATCCCAGCCGAGCTGCGGAGCATTCCTTAAATGTACAAACAATCCCGGCCCCACAGGCAGCACTGCGCTCACCCGACCGCCGGCTCCGGTGTCAGCCCTGGGCTGGGGGAGGCCAGGGGACCTGGCAGATGGCACGGGACAGCCACAGGGCTCTTCCCGGGTCGGGGGCAGGGCTGTATGGCAGCCCTGGGCTCACAGGGTTTGGCTGGATGTGGTCTTGTTGTTGCAGGTTGATGGTCCCCTGGTCAGCAGCATTCTGGGGAGAAGATGGCTCAGCCAGCACCCCTGAACCAGAACCTCCCAGGTAAAGAGACAGGATCGTCACCAGGTAGTGACAGTGGAAGGAGTGGGAGCAGGGTGGCAGGGCTGAGCTGTTCTGTCCCATCCCGATGGAGTTCCTCACTCCAGCACCAGCCCTGACATGGGGTGGGTGCCCTGTGACACCCTATGGCACTGAGAGTGCTGGACACAGACACATCATATGTCGTGGAGGGGAGGGGCCTGCAGGCTGCAAATTCTGGTATAACCCAGCTGGAAAAGCCACACTGTCTCCACCAGGTCCCTCCCTAACCGTCCCTGCTCCTCTTGCAGATCTCGGGGGCCCGTTCTTGTACCGGGACCAGGACGACGGAGAGAAGAGCTCATATTCCGTGGAAACCCCCTATGGCTTCCTGCTGGACCTTGATTTCCTGAAATATGTTGATGATATTGAAAGTGGCCAAACACTCAAGAAAGTGCCGCTGCCTCGCAGGGCGAAAGGGTCCCGGGCACCACCCAGCGCCCTGCGCAGCCCCAGCAGCTACACCAGCGCCTGGACCTCCACCGAGTCCCTCACCTCCACCACCAGTGAGGATGGCAGAACTGCACTGCTGCTGTCCCCGCACGGCCGAGCACTCCTGGAGCCTGCGAGCAAGCCAACCTCCCACCCCATCTCACCACCACCAGTACGGCTGCTCCCACCTCCCACCCGCAAGTGCCTCATGCGAAACCCACGGGTGGAGAAGACCTTGCTGGAGACGAGCAGGAGGCTGGAACAGGAGCAGGGCCATTTGCAGGATACTGGTGGTCCCTCCCACAGTGGCCTGCTGGGCACCCTGAGCCAGCCACACCACTGGGCACCGGTGGGCACCGAGGGCCAGGCGGGCTGGGGTCGGGTGAGCCCTGGCAGCTCGGGGCGCAGCACTCCGGCCGCGGGGCTCAGCACGGCCCCACTGCAGCACGTGCGGGAGCAGATGGCTGCAGCCCTGCGGCAGCTCCGGGACCTGGAGGAGCAGGTGAAAACCATCCCCCTGCTGGAGATGCAGATCTGCGAGTTGAAGAAGGAGAAGGCAAAGTTGCTGGAGAAGCTGTCGGCAGAGCCTGGCGAGGCATTGTACCACCCCTCTGGCTCTGAGGCAGGGGCAGGGGGTGAGGAGCCGCCCCGCACGGGGCCAGAGAGCGAAGCAGAGCCAGCGAAGGGGCGAACGAGCAAAATTGCAGAGCTGAGGAAGCTGACAGAGAAGCTGGCTGTGCCAGAGCGGGGCATCAAGGCTTGGCCAGGCAGGAGCCCCAGGGTGGCCGAGAGGCTGTGCCGCTCTGTGGCAGTGGGTGAGGACCGAGCCATGACAGATGCCGTCTTCTACTACCGCTCACAGAAGGAGAGTGGGGACGCCCCAGACAGCAGCACACGGGGACGCAGGGACGTGGCCGTCTGGGTGCTGGAGTCCTCACTGGGGCTGCCCACTGAGGCAGAGCGGGAGCTGGACCTGCTGCAGCAGACAGTGGGGCACCAGAAGGAGGTGATCTCCCTGATGGAGGGGCACCTGCGGGAGGCCACGCGGGAGCTGGAGGAGCTGCGGCAGGAGGTGTGCGCCCGCCGGCCCCGCGCGCAGGTGGACAAGGAGGTGATGGCCAAGCCACAGGTGGCCGAGGCCCTGGTGGAGGCTGTGGTAGTGACACAGAGCCGGGCAGCTGGTGACACCCCAGAGATGGCAGAGGCAGGCGTGGAGTGCTGCCCCCCGACCTCCTGCGTTGCCGTGGGCTGCCGCCCCGATGGGCAGGACGTGGCAGTGGGACCCGATTCAGCTGCCAGCTGTGATGACAAGGGCAGCCAGACAGATGTGGGCAGCATTGTTCCGGCAGGAGAGGAGCCTGCTGCCGGCAAGGTGACGGAGCCTGGCCTGGGCAATGGCCTGAGCAGCCCCTCAGCGTCGGGTGCAGGTGCAACAGGGGGGATGTGCCCAGACAGCCAAGCCCCTGGGCCAGCTGTGCTGAAGACGACACAGAGCAACCAGGACCCATCCCCAGCACAGGACAGTGGAGCTGCCCCAAGTCCTGCAGCTGGTGAGTGTCACCAGGGATGATGCCAGGGTCTGGGCTGGAATGTTCCTGCAGGAAGGGAGAAGATGGCCCTGTTGGGGACAATGCTGCAGGGCCAATGCTACCTCGCCCCAGGAGTTGCCCATGTCCCTTCCATACCTGCCGGGGAGGTCTAGTGGGTTTGGGGTACTTAGCTGACCCCAGGGAGAGACTGTTTACAAGAGTATGTAGTGACAGGACAAGGGGGAGTGGTTTCAAAATGACAGTCGGTTTAGAAAAATTAGGAAAAATTCTTAACTGTGAAGTGGTGAGGCCCTGGCACAGGCTACCCAGAGAAGCTGTGGATGCCCCATTCCTGGAAGGTGTCCCTGACCATGGCAGTGGAGTTGGAACGAGATGATCTTTAAGGTCTCCTCTAACCTAGTCCATTCTGTGATTCTTGCTCACTGGCCCTTGACATCCATCTCTTTCCCTGTAGGAGCCCTGAAGTCCATCATGAAGAAGCGGGATGGTCCTCCCCGGAGTGAGGCAGAGGGCAGCAAGAAGAGCCTGCAGTTTGTGGGCGTGCTGAACGGGGAGTATGTGTGCTGAGGGGCTCCTGCCACCCCCGTGAGCCAATCCTGGTCCCCTGCATCCCTGTCCTGGGCTGGGGCCAGTGGCAGGGCCTGAAGGGGGCCAGCCTGGTGCTGTGTTGCCACTGAGCATCCTCCCTCTGTGCAGGTATGAGAGCACATCCAGTGAGGAGGAGGAAGAAGGCAACAGCTCCTCTGAGAAGGCTTCGGCCGACAGCTCCAACAGTTCGGAGCAGGGAGACACCGAAACCTCAGAGGAGGAGGCCGGGGAAAGCACATGCAAGCCCAGATTGGAGAGTGAGGGGACTGACATGACCCCTGAGGTGAAGGAAAAGTAAGTGCCAGTGGGGAAGGCTCCCTGCTCCCTGGCCCTGCACAGCTGGAAGTCATGGCACTGGCCCTGCCAGCTCGGGGAATCTGCCTCAGCTTCAGTGCTGCCAGTGGGAAAAACGCATTCAGCTCCTGCAGAGACCATTCAGCAGAAACAATCCTTCCAGTTTCTTGGGTCCACCGAGGAAAGGATGAGAGGCCCCAGATGCCTCTTTACTTCAGAAGATAGTTTAGAGGGGGACAAAAAACCAACAGCCTTCAAATAGCATTTTCCAACAAAAGGAAAAAATGTGGCCTAAGAATGGGTGAATCGTGCCCAAGCACATCCATATAAGGCTCTGTTCTGTGGAAATTTGCAGAGGCTGAAGCAGCCAGGGTGCAGCCACTGGGCTCAGGGAGGCTTATAGGCACTGGGGAGCTCTGCAGTGGAATTTTGGGTGCCCCACTTCATGCGTTTGGTGGGGTGATGCAGCCCCACAGCGCGGACATGCTCATGCTCTCCACAGGTTCGAGCTGAGCCCCAGGATGAGGGAGGCCTGCCTCATTGTCAAGACCCACCTGGGCCACCCCGGTGCCGCCAAGAGCAAAGAGGTGGTGAGTGGAGTGCTGGGGTGGGATGGTTTGCCCAGCCCCTGCTGATGCTCCCCTGAGCTGGCCCTACCAGAGAGGGGCCAGCAAAGCCTGGCTCAGCACCTTCCCCCAAAAGGGGAAGCCCTTTGCTCCAGGGTTTGTCCCAGATACCCCAAAACCCATGTGGACTCAGGCCATGCCCCTCACAGGTTTGGGCGGTTCAGGCTCCTGCCTTCACCCACCCCCTCTGGAGCAGGGATTCTGCTCCCCCCACGCAGGCTGGCAGCAGAGGGTGGGTGCCAGGGTGCACGGCCATGCAGCGGCTTAGGAGGAGCTCAGCCCTTCTGTGCCCACAGCTCGCCAGCAGCAGCCTGGTGCTTCAGGAGTGGTTCCGTCTGTCCAGCCAAAAGTCGTCCACCCCTGACACGGTGGCCAACCACCTCCTGGCCTTTGCTGAGGTCTCACCGGCTCTCCTGGCCCATGTGGTGAACCTGGCAGATGGGAATGGCAACACTGCCCTGCACTACAGTGTCTCCCACTCCAACTTCCACATCGTGCAGCTGCTGCTGGACACAGGTCAGTGCCCCACAGCCCCTGAAACATCCCCTGGCCACCATCCCACTGTGTCCTGGCCATGTCAGCGCAGGGGGAAGGCGCTGGCAGCAGAGGGGTAAGGAGAGCTGCGCTCAGCTGTGTCTGTTCATAGGTGTGGGGGTGAGCAGCCACCCCAGCCTGTTTGGGAGCCCAGATTTGATCCATCAGCAGTTCTGTGCCCGTGAGATGGCTCACAGCACCCTGGGCAGGACTGTGAGGGGGAGCCAGGCATGTGGCTTGGTCCATATCTCCCACCAGCATCCTGAACCTCCTCTGCCAACCCCCGCAGGGATCTGTAACGTGGACCACCAGAACAAAGCTGGGTACACCGCCCTCATGCTGGCAGCGCTGGCGGCTGTTGAGCAGGAGGAGGACATGAATGTGGTCAGGAGGCTCTTCAGCAAGGGCAACGTCAACGCCAAGGCCAGCCAGGTTGGTGCAGGCTGAGGGCCACCACATCCTGACCCTCAACTCCCACACTCATACCTTCCAAGGGCAGGACAATGGCTCCAAAACCTGGAGGTGTCGGTGCATGGGGAGGGCATCATCTCAGGAGCTCCTCCTGTCTGGCAGCAGGGCTGTCTCAGCAGTGCTTCTGTGGTGCGGGGACAAGTGGGTAGCACGGCAGGGACAAGGGTGGCCTGGCAGTGTCCCAGCAGTGTCCCTTCCTTGCAGGCTGGGCAGACGGCGCTGATGTTGGCCGTCAGCCATGGCCGGCAGGAGATGGTGGAAGCCCTGCTCGCCTGCGGGGCCGACGTGAACCTGCAGGACGAGGAGGGGTCGACCGCGCTGATGTGCGCCTGCGAGCACGGCCGCGTGGAGACCGTGAAGCTGCTGCTGGCTCAGCCCACCTGCAACATCTCCATCACGGACAGTGTAAGGCTCTGCCACTGCGCCTGGGCAGCCCATGCCACATCCTGTCCCCAAAGCCCTTTCTACGTGCTCTCCCTTCCTTTCTAGGATGGCAACAATGCTGTCGCCATCGCGCTGGAGGCTGGTCACAGCGACATCGCCGCGCTCCTCTACGCCCACCTCAACGGCATGAAGGCACAGGCACCCGTGAGTACCACACACTCCCTGTGGGAGGGGAAAGGGCTGTGACAGATGAGTGTCTCCTCGAACAGGCTGCAGGAGCAAGAGCAGAGTATTTCATGTGCCATGTGCTCAGAACAGCCCTGCTGGCCCTGACCGGGAGTCACTGGAGGGGTCTCTGGTGACTCTACTCTCTCTGCAGCAGGGGACGTCACCAACAGCCACAAAGAGCCCTGGGAGTCCAAAGAAACCAAATTAGAGTGACCTTGGGATCCAGCCAGGGGCCACCATCAGAACTGGGCTGCGATTCACATCCCCTCACCTGCCACCCCTCTCTGCTGAACCGCTCTCTGCAGCTTTAGTCCCGTCACAAGCACCATCTCTGGGCCTCCTCGCCTGTCTCCTCTGCTGGATACAGCCCACGAGCGGCCACCTCACTGCACCAAGTGACAGCAGCCAAGTGACCTCAGGGTGGGACATGCAGGGAGCAGAAGCCACCCCATCCCCTCTGCTCCCTGCCATGACCATCGGAGCTGCGCCACCTCTGAGCCCTCTGCAAGGAGGAACAGCAGAGAACCAACCCGGCAGAAACAGCACCTGGTTTGTACTCTCTGGATGCTCCAAGAAGGCAGCAGTGCCAGGGACATTGAACCAGGAGGGCAAGTGATGGGTCCTGGCAGGGACGTGGTGCTCTGCAGGCATGTCCTGTGCAGCAATGGGAGAGGGAATGCTGCCTTGGACATGGGCTGGGAACATTTCCAGACTCAAATACTTGCCCTTCTTCTCTGGCATTTCCTTTCCTGGCTGAAATCTGATTTTTTTTTCTCTTTCCCAGCACATGCACACAAAGCAAAAAATTGGTATTGCTTGGCCAAAGGATAAAGTTAAACATGAAATCAACTTGGCATTTAATTTGCTCAATGGGAGCAAAACCTCTGAGCAGTAGGGGTTGCAGCCAACTGACAAACGGGGCTGAGGGCCACAGATGCATTTGGGGACTAAGCCTGCCTAGCTGATAACCCACAAGGGGAGCAGGTCCCAAGGGACAGAGACCAATTACCTCCCGAACATTTCCCCAATTAACCAGTCTCACAGACTGTGCAGACAGCCAGAGCCCCCAGCCGAGTCCCTCTCTGCCCACTTTCCATCCCCAAAAGGAGGAGAGCAGCTGAGGACAGCACCAGGAAAAACACCAGGGCCAGAAGAGCTCAGAGCATACAGGCAAACGGGAACACGTATGTCAGAGAACATGTGTCTGTGCAAGTGCGTGAGCACCGTGTGGGGTGGGAACAGGGGAAGGACAAGGACCGGGAGGAAAGAGAAAAAGGGTTTTGCATGGGAAGGCAGCTCTGCTCTGGGCCCTTCACAAAGGTAATGTGTTGCACCCCCCATTCCTGCTCCTTGGCCCAGCCTCACCACTTCTGCCCCTGCCTGACCTGGTCTGAGCTGTTCTGAGCTGGGGAACCCCAGAACCCTCTCCAGAAACCTGCTCTCAGCTTTGCACCGGAGTTAATATACAGCGCTCACTGCCACTCCCTCATACACTACTCTGTTTACTGGTATTTTAATACTGATGTTTATTTTTAAGATATAAATAAAATTTAAAGTTATTTTGAAATATTACAGTGACATCAGCAGTCTCCTGCCTCCTTGTCTGGCTCACAACACACCCTGCAAGAGCTGCAGCAGAGGCACAGCCCCTCACCTGAGCAGGTGACCCCACATTCCAAATCATTCACTGCAAGTTTATGCACTGGCTACATCCCTCAGTCTGGTTTTCTTCCTGCTGAAGTGTCCCAGGCAGGTGCAGCAGGGTCTTTGCCCATTTCATTCTGCAGGACCAGCTGCAGCCCTGCACCACCCCTGGTTCTCTGCAGTGCTGATATTACACTGGGTCACTAAAGGGCAATCACCAGCCCAAGTGTCAGGATGCAAACTGCCTCCCTCCTCATGTGGACGGGGACCAGGCTGACCCCACAGGGATATTCCAGACAGGATACAGCTGTCTAAGCCACTCTGGCCAGAGCAAACACTCTTGGGTCACTGCTGAAGCTGTGAGGGAATAAACAGCAGCCACAGAACTGAACTCCAAGAGAACTCCTGGCACACGCGACCAATTCTGAGCTCTGCTGCGTCACAGGAGCCAGGGAGCACGGCCTTGTGCTCTGCTCTGAAACAACCCCAAAGAATCCCAAATGACATCAGGCAACAGCACCAACACAAGGGCTTTCTCCACTGCACAGACTCCACGCCTCATGCTGCCCATGAGCTGCCCAGGGCACGACTAAAGCGGCAGAAAGGCCAAATCCCACAAACACTCTAACATCAGCCCTACAACAATCCTCAGTTCCTGCTCCACTTCATCGTTTTACGCATCTGTCCCAGTAGTGCTCTGCTCAGCTTTAGGACACCCAAATGCTCAGTCACACCTGCCACTGAACTGCCTCAGTCAAGCTCAGGACACTGCAGACAAAAACCACTCCCATCAAAGACACGAGAGGCTGCAGATCTGACTCTGCTCAAACACACCACAAACCTGGAACACTCTGTAAGCAGATGGAAAACACCAGTCCTTAAAAACCTGCCCTTGAACCAGGACAGCTTTCAGGCTCCTTCTGAAATTTTCAGCCTTACTTTTGATTTATATAATACCCTAAAACAACACATCTTGCTAACTGATTTTGTGGTGAAAGGGAAAGCCAAAGAAAGTGAGAGTTAAAGAGGAGTGACAAGCACTTGCTCTCTGTGGGTGACTGCCAGGAAAGACAGCAAGTAGGTGTATTTATGGCAGCATTAACTGAGCAGTTTACCGAGGACAGACAGAAGCAGCAGGCTGTTGCTTTGCAAGCTGGTACCAAGCTTGACTTTCAACTTGTGATTAAATTCCACTGAGGTCCAATAAGATTCCCGTGCCATTTCACCATCACATACGGAAAATCGCTCACCAGGAAGGTCAGGATTAAGGCTACTGTAATCAAAACAGAATTATTTTGTTGTTACACATCAGTAAAGATGCAGCAAGACAGTGATATTACAACGAAGACGTTATGTGTAACCCCAGTAACAAGCAGGGCATGCTGCTACTGATGCTGAGAAAAGCGGTGTGAGGCACCCCAGAGATGTCAGGCGCTCGCTGAGTGAAACCCGGGCAAGGGGCTACTGGAAAAACCCTTTATTGCAGTGACACGGCCGTCAGGCTCGTCCCCACCCGCGCCCCGCGGCCGACCGAGCTGCGTCCGGCTCCATCCCGCGACGGACAATCCGGCAGCAGCGGCGGCCCCGGTCCCGCTCAGCGCAGCCGCCGGGCCTCGCGCTCCGACTCCAGCAGGGTGAGAACGTCGCCCTCTCGCACCGGCCCCTTCACGTTGCGGATGATGGAGCGGCTCGTGTCGTCCATGAACTCCACGCGCACCTGCGGGGCAGCACCGCGTCAGCCCGGCCAAGCCCGGCCCGCGGCATCGCGCCCGGCCCGGCCCGGCCCGCTCACCTGAGTGCACTGCCCCTGAGAGCCGGTCCGGCCAAGCACCTTGGTGACCTGCGGGGACAGAGAGGACGGTCAGCGCGGTGCTGCGGCCTGGCGCAGCGCAGCCCAGCCCAGCCCAGCCCGGGCACCGTACCCACCCTGGCGAGCTTGATGGGCTGCACGCGGCTCGTGTCCATGGCGGCTCCGGGAGCGGAAGAGAGGGGCGGGTTCCCCGCGCCCCTTTATATAAGCTCCAAGTCTCGCGAGGCTTCGAGCCCCGCGCGTGCGCACTCGGCGCTCCCGCCCCCCTGCCCTTCACCGCGGCCAAGATGGCGACGGCGACTCGGGTGATCCAGCGGCTCCGCAATTTCCTGGCAGGGGTAGGAACCGCCCCGGTCTCGGGGCTCCTCTGCCCCGCGGGACGCTGCGCTGCGCCCCCGGCTCCGCGGAGCCTCCGGTGCAGGGCGGCAGCCCCGCCTGAGCTGCTCTGGCCTTGCCTTGCAGCGGGACCTCCAGGCGAAGCTGCAGCTGCGCTATGAGGAGATCTCTAAGAGGTGCCGGGGCCGTGCTGGGCCGGGCGGCGGGTGCGGTGCTGAGCTATCCCCACCCTGGCCCCGCCGCTGACAGTCGGTCGTTCTCTGCCTAGGACCCAGCCGCCGCCGCGGCTCCCGGTGGGCCCCAGCCACAAGTTCGCCGATAACTATTACTGCAGCCGGGACGGGCGCCGGGAGTCGCTGCCGCCCGTGGTGGTGGCGGCAGCGCACAGAACGCTGCCAGCGGGGGCACAGGCCGGCAGGTTGGTCTGACGCGGGCGGTGCCGCGGAGCGGGGTCAGCCCTGATTTACACCAGGAACCCAGAACGCGCCCAGCAGCAATGGGGAGTTACCCAGATTGGCAGAAGAATGTGGAGCTGGTTATTTTGGTCTATATTTCCTTGCACATAAGTGCGTGGGAGGAAATTCACTTACTCTGCTTTGGTGAGACCTCACGTGGAGCATCTGTGTCCTGCTCTGGGGCCTTCAAGAAAGGACCCATTGCAATGAATCCAGAGGAGGCCACAGAGATGCTCAGAGGGCTGGAACCCCTCTGCTCTGGGGCCAGGCTGGGAGAGCTGGTGATGTTCTACCTGGAGAAGAGAAGGCTCTGGGGAGTGCCCCTTGCAGGGCCTAAAGTGGCTCCGGGAGAGCTGGAGAGAGACTGGGGACAAGGGCTGGAGGGACAGGACAAGAAGGAATGGTTTTCTAGTGCCAGAGGGCAGCGCTGGATGGGATATTGGGCAGGAATTGTTGGCTGTGAGGGTGGGGAGGCCCTGGCCCAGGGTGCCCAGAGCAGCTGTGGCTGCCCCTGGATCCCTGGCAGTGCCCAAGGCCCGGCTGGATGGGGCTTGGAGCACCCTGTACAGTGGGAGGTGTCCCTGCCATGGCAGGGGCTAGAACAAGATGGACTTTAACGTCCCACCCAAACCATTCTGGGACTCTGATTAAAGCACACCTTCCGCAGTACTTGCAACCTGGACTTCTGGTTAAATCCAGGAGAGATTTCCCAAGTGTTACTAAAGCTTCTTCTCTCTCCTTCTTTCTCTACCCCAGTTCAGGTGCTGCGGTGACAGCAGCGGGGAAAAAACCAGTGACGCCAGGACCACCACTTAGGAAGTGGGAAATTTCCAAGGACGAGCCCTACTTGTGAGCAGGGAGTGAGCTGAGGCTGCATGATGGACACAGGTGGTTCCAGATCAGCTCTGATGGAGAGGCTGTGCTGGATGTGGCTCCAGGACTGCTGCAGGGAGCTGATGTCTGACTATTAAATGTATATAAAGCTGTGGTTACCACCCCCCTTTTTGTCTATTTCATTTGATTTATTCAAGTTACTCTTTAACACCAGTGTATTTGGATGGTTGGAATAGTGACACAGCACAGGCGCATTTGTGAGCTGCAGTCGGTCAGTGAGAACTGAGTAAAGCACAGCGTCCTTCACAGGGCTCCCCCCGTGAGAAAAGTTCAGCAGCTTGGGGCACTTCTCCACCTCCACCCCCTGCCCACCCGCCAGTGCCCGTGTCCTGCTGTCCCCGCATCCTGCTCGGTCCGGCTGAGCGCTGTCCAGCCCTTCCCCGGGGACAGCGGGTCACTGCCGACTGCGGCGCTGATGGGTTTCCAGGGAACTGCGGGACGGCGCGGCTGTTCCTGGAGCTGGGAAGGGGCTCAGGCGGGCCCTGGCGGTTCCAAGCGCGGCTGGGACAGGCGCAGGTGGCGGTGTCACCGGCAGCGTCCCGGCAGTGTCACCTCCGGAGCCGCGGGAGCTGAGCCGCCCGGAGCGGGGGCGTTCCCTCCCTCGCCCACGTGACGCCGCCCGAGGCCCCGCCCCCGGCACCCCATTGGTGGAGGCCGGGCCGGAGCGCACGCGCTGCTCTCGCGCTCTCAGCATTTGTAGCGGCGCGGTGACCTCGGCGAGTCCCTGCGGCGCGGGCCCGCGGCATGGCCGGGCCGCGGCTGCTGCTGCCGGAGCTCCTGGTGCTGCTGCTGCTGCTGCAGCTACCGGTGCCGGTACTGCCGCTCCCGCCAGGCGACGGTGAGCTGGGGGAGCGGCCGGGCGGGTGGCGCCCATTGGTTACCCGCGCACGCCCTTCGCTCTCATTGGCTGGAGCCCTCGTGCGCCCTGCGCGCGGGGTCCCCTCACGGGGGGGCGCGGGG
>VYZT01036709.1:29960-47660 GCA_013400735.1 Pomatostomus ruficeps
GCCTCCCGGACGAGTTCCAGTGCGCGCCCGGCGACCCCTGCTTCCCCCGGGACTGGTGCTGCGACGGCCACCCCGACTGCGAGGACGGCGGGGACGAATGGGGCTGCGGAACGGCCACCGCGGCGGAGCCGGGTCCCTGCGGCCCCGCGGTGACGCCGCCGGGGAGCTCGGCGGTGCCGCGCACCGGCAGTGCAGGTACGGGGGCGCGGGGTGCGGGCAGCGGCGGGCCGGGGGCGACAAGCCGGACCGAAGCCTTTGCGCTCCGCCGTCGCTGGCCGATCCGGGGCACCTGCGGTCACCGCGGGTCACTGTGAGGGGAGGAAGCGCTGTGAGGGACCCGCACCTTCAGCTTCCTGTGGTGGGGGCGGCGATGACCTCCCCCAGGGCTCCCTCAGGAAGCGCTTTTGAAGGACTTTCTTGCTTCTTCCAGAACAAGCAATTCCCAGAAGCTACTTCAAACGAGAAGACAATGGAATGTGTCCATCTCCCGAGCTCCTCTGGTCTCTGGGGAATGGGCAGGGTGAAGGGAGGAGGATGAGGAGGAAGTTCTGGGCTATCCGGGCTGGCCAGGAGCCGCAGACACAGTGTCTGGGCTTGTGTCCGGCTGTGTCTGCACCCCAGTACTGTCGGTACCAGAGCTGCTCAGCTCCGGAGCATCTTCTGTCAGACCCCTGGCTGTCTGGGGTATTCAGAAGGGCTGATCTGGCTTCCCTCACCCAGAGGTTTCCGAGGGTGTGGAGAGGAGGGAGATTACTGCAGGTGTGCGACACTGGGTTTGGGTTTGATGCCTGCACCAGTTCAGTTGGCAGGTGAGGTGAAGAGCTGCGTTTTGGTTGTACCTGTGGCTTCTCAGTGCCACAAGGACAGGCTGGGATGCTGCAGCTCCAGTTCCAGCTGGGAAATTTCCCACCTTTCCCTGTTATACATTTCCAGTAGGACTTTTTTTCTCCAGTGTGGGTTAATCATGGTAGCAGCAGATAAGGTTTTGCTGAAGTTGAAAAAGACTTCTTGGTACTCTTGAGGTGAGCTGGGAACTCAGCCAGGTGTGGACTGAAGTCTGCTTTGAGTGCTGACCATAAGGTGAGTTGGAAGCCTCACGGATTTATTTCTCTTTCCTCAACAGAGGCTTCAGCTACGCCTGAGCCTGAGGCCTCTGTGCCATCGAAGAGTCAAGGTTACACATGGATCTTGATTGTTGCAGGTATGTGAGACTCCGAGTGCTGCACATGGTCTTGGACTTACCTACCTTGGGCTATAAATTGAGTATCCTGATGGGCTCAATTCCACGCCTGTATCAGTAGCTGCTTTTGCAGGGCCGGGAGGGCTAAGGGAGGCCTGACACCGCAGCTTAATTACTGCTCTGTTTTGGATGTTCTGTGTCCTTGGAAAGGTCATTCCATGTGATCTGTCACTAACTCACCTCCTCTCTGTCTGTCCCTTGCCCTCGAGGGACGTTGCTCATCTCTGGCTGTTGGATCATGGTGTTGAGCAGCAGAGCCCACTCCCAATAGCCAGACCAGGGCAGTGAGTGAGTCTCTGCTTGTGCACTCTCCTCTCCAGGGCTCCTGAGCATCCTGGTAGCTGCAGGTTCTGTTGCTGTGTGGGGTCTGTTCAAAGCAAAATCCAGATCTGACACTGTCAGCCGTGAAGGAGCATCCCGGGAACAGCTGATGCCTGACAAGAGCCGGATAGGCTCCTTGCCCTGAAAAGGTAAGTGTCCCCTGTGCTCCGTGTGCCTCAGGGAGAAATTCCTTCTTGCCCTGCTTCTGGCTTCTAGAGCTTTCCCTTCGGGGGTAGGTTTTCCCAGCTTCCCTGATGCTTGGTGACCAGGTGCATGGGGTTTCAGTCTGCCCTGAAGCAGCAGAACTCTTCCCTTTCCTCCCTGCTGCCAAGGACATGGAGCAGTCTTGCTAAGATACTGATCTTCTGGTGTGGGATTTTTTTTTCTCCACTTGACATAAATCGAAGTCAAACCAGGTTTCTTTCCACAGGACTGTCAATAACCAGGTGTTTTTCTGGCTTTTTAACAGGGATCCTTATCCCAAGGTGATAAGGTGGGACTAGCATGGTCTGTCTCCTGCTCACCACAGAGCCTGACTGAATTGGACATCAGGTCTCAAATCTGGGTTGTTGCACTGGAATACCAAGAGGATGCTCACTTTGTAAGTGGGTCTTAGACTGTGGGGCTGCCTTGGCTCCAGAAATAGCACAGGACCTGTGACATCAGCCCTCCCAAAGGTGGCAGAAATGTCTTCATTGTTCTGCATGACAGTCGTTAATGCTGATGCCCACCAGTGTGGCCTTGGACCTAAAGATGTTTTTCTCCTTGAAATGCCCGGTGCTGTTCAAATGTCTCTTTCCACTTCCAGCCAAGAACTTTTTTTCATCTGCTCCATTCTTCCCCCTGGATTTTGTCAGGGAACAGGAGCTTTCTCACCCCTTTGTGTAGGCACTCACTGGCTGCACAGATCAGACAAATGCTCCATGTTTGCACTGCTGTTTGATGCTGCTCAGTCCCGTGCACGGGAGGCTTTTACTGACAGTCCCACCACAGGGGCGACAGTTGCTCTGGCTTTGCTGTGCTGTCACCCGAGCCTGCATGGGGCAAGGAGCTCCTCGGCCCTGGGCTGGCAGCTCCCCTCACACTCCCTTCCACAAACATCTCCACCCTTGGCAGACCTGCTCTGCCCACCCCAGTGCTGAATGCTGCTTGGGGCTCCTTTAACACTCTCAACGGTGTCTTTAAAACGGTTCTGACATGAGTGCTGTCCCTCGAGCGTCCTTACTGGGACCAGTACTATTCTGAGTTTTCAGCAGTAGCCTGTAGAGTGGGATCCAGTGGACACTCAGCCAGTCTGAGGATGAAACCAGGCTGCGGAGTGCAGTTGGGGAGGGGGGTGTCATCCAGAGGGACCTTCAGGCCCACAGGAACCTTATGAAGTTTGATAAGGTCAAGTGCGAGGTCCTGCACATTCCTTAGGGCAAACCCTGGAGAAGAGATGGCTCCAGGGAGCCTTGGTGTGTCTTGTCCATGTCTAAAGGGGGATTCCAAGAAGGGTGAAGAGGGACTTTTCACCGTGGCCTGTAAGGACAAGGGGCAACATTTACAAACTGACAGAGGGTGGGCTTAGGCAGGAGGTGAAGGAGGGTTTTATGGTGAGGGTGGTGAGGCCCTGGCACAGGTTGCCCAGAGTAGCTGGGACTGCCCCATCCCTGGGACCAAGCTGGACAGGGCTCTGAGCATCTTGGTCTGGTGGAGGTGTCTCTGGAAATAAGTAATTTCTTGGGTCAGACACTGCCTGTGTGGCACGTGGAGCCCCGGCCAAGGACTCAGCGCTGTGCACCTCTCAGAACTGACCATGCAGGGGCAGATTAGTGCCCAGTGCCTCTGGTTCAGCACTGGCCACGTGCACCTTGCACAAGTGTTCACTAAGTGCTCCAAGCTGCTGCCTTGGCTGCTGATCTCCGTGCCTTGAAGGTGGGAACTTGGCTTGCCAAGCAAACACAAGTCATCAGCCTTGGAGTAGGAGTTTTCCGCTCCTGAATAGCATGTGAGTGCTGCCATACCCCATGGGAGAAACGTCTGTATGTGCTATGGAGTCCTGAGTTATTCCAGGGCTGCTATTTTTAGTACCAAGGAGTCATTTGCAAGGGCACACACAACCTTCTGTTTTTATAGGGACAGGCAGAGATAGAAACTGGAAAATAAAGAATGTGAAAATAACAAGTTCTGGAGTTTTTGTTTTTCCTGGATTTGGGCATTTACATGGATTCTGTAGTTGGGAGGCCAGAGGCTGCTTCTCCTTTGGATTGTCACATCCTGAAAAGAGGACTTGGGGTGGGTGGGCTGGCATGGGGCACTGTGGGGAAGCCAGTGCCACTGTGCCTGCCTGGGACAGACGCGACTCCAGCACACACCAGCTGTAGCAGAGAAAGTGAAATACAGGAGCAAAGCAAACAGAGAGGGTGGGGACAGGAGGAACAGATGCCACAATAGCACCAGAGGTGCTACTGCTGAACTGGGGAAAAGTGGGGAACTCAGCCAAGAGCAAGGTGAAAAACCTGCCTGAATTTGTCCCTTTGTCAGAGCAGAGCACAAAGCAGGGAGCACTGCAGGACAGGAAGGGCTCCAGGAGTCCCTGCAGGACTGGGCTGAGCTGGGGCCAGTTGAAGCGCTGGTGCTGGCAGGGCCATGTGGCAGAGGTCAGCTGTCACCAGCCGGTCCCAGATCGTACTCTGAGCTGCAGCTGCCGAGCTGAGCCCGGCTGGTCTGTGGCACAGGGCAGAGCCCTTGCTCCGTGTGATGGGGAGGGAGGCCCTGGCGCAAACTCACAGGACATTGCAGGTTTTGCTTACTGCTCCTTGAGCCGAGTGCTTCAGGATTGAAAGAAACACATTTTATGGATCTTGTGCCAAAACTCGGGGCTGTGTTTCTGACAGCAATTTCCCTTCCTCTGTCCGGTGCTAGAAGTGTGTTTGTTGTTTGAATCCTTGGGCTCAGACGCTTCAATTGTAGTGGAGCCCAAGCTGCTTTTCAGGCCAGGAAAAGCTCCACATCTCTGTATTTAATTAGACCAGTTCATGGAGATCAATGTGAGTTTTACATGTTGAAGTAGGGTTGTATTCCAGGATAAGACCTCAAAGATCAGCCTGTTTAATTTTGGTTCCCCTTTTACTTGCAAATCCAAAGGATCATTTCCTCCTTTTCAGTTCTAATAGTTCAGAGGAAGTTTTACTGCCTACTTGCATTTCCAGTGTCCTGTTCCCTGTTCCTGCCCCTGCCTGGGCGAGTCGTGGGGCTGAAGGCTGAGTGATGGCTCAGGGCAGAGGCACAGGAGCAGCCTGTCCCACGGGGGATCTGCTCGGAGGCAGAGGTGGTTCCTTCACCTTGTCCCCTCTAAATCTTTACTGTGGGGCTTGAGGGATGAGCTGGGAGGTCATGACCATTCTCCCTTCCCTGGCTGTGACAGCTGACAGAGCCGGGGCAGCTTGCATTAGCATTTAACGAAGGGCTGATGCCAAGAGCAGCATCTGGTGTGGGGGTACACAGCCCGTACAAATCCTGCATGTCTGCACCTTCCTGTCCCATCAACAGAGGGTAAACTGAGGCAAGTTTGTGCTGTTTCCAGTTTGCTGTCATGGGTGTCCTTCCACGAAACAGCATGCAGCAAATGCAAACAGCTAATAAGAACAGAAGAAGGGAAAAGAGAAGTGCAGAGCTGGAAATAGTTCCTTACATAAGTGCCTCAATCTCATTAGTGTCTTAAGGAGCGGGCGCTTGGCTGCCTCCGACTGCCACAATGCAAACCCCAATCTGATCAGCAATCGGCTTTGGGACCCCGGCAGGTGCCACGTGGCACCAGGACGCAGCTGTGCCCCTCGGGCAGCCACTCCTGCCCTGAGCTTGCAGCACTCATCCCAGTCAGCGTGTGCCCGGTGGGAGCCTTCCCATGAAGCCAGAGCTGCTGTCCCACGGCCCGTAACAGGAGGCACCGCTGCGGAAGGCTGGGCACCATGAGGCAACGGTGGACCAGGCGTGCAAGCCTCTCGGCCAGCCTGAAGATCGGGGATCACCGGGGCCGCTGCCGGACCCCGGAGGAAGAGGAATGCCACATCCCATTTGCACAGGACAGCCTGGTAAGGCAATGGAGCTCCTTGCAGAACGTGGCAGACGGAAACCAGGAGAAGAGCGAGACTCCCATCCATAGGAACAAATATCTGCTCAACATTAACGTGGGTGGCAAATTGTTCCAGATAGCTTACAAGGTACTGGCCCGGTATCCCATCACCCGGCTGGGGAAGCTGGCCCTCTACACAGACCCTGTGAAGAAGCTGCAGCTCTGTGATGACTACTTGGTGCAGAAGAATGAGTACTTCTTTGACAGAGATCCTTCAATTTTTCACTACATCTTCCACTTCTACCGCAGTGGGGTCCTGTGGGTGATGAATGAGATGTGCCCCAGTCACTTTGTGGAGGAAATCGAGTACTGGGGAATCCATCTGAAATACTCCCAACGCTGCTGCCGGATCCTGTTTGAGGAAAAGCAAGATGAACTCAATGAGTACCTGAAAATAGAGAAAGAGCTGGAAGCAGAACTGGAGCCCCTGGAGTCAGGGGAGCAGTTTGATGGCAAATTTCTGGGTCCATTTCGGAAGATGATTTGGAACCTCATTGAGAACCCGTACTCTTCTGTCCCAGCCAAGATCATTGCTGTCATGTCGAGCATCTTTGTGCTTATCTCCATTGTGGACATGACACTGAGCACAGTGGAGGAGATGCAAAACAAGACAGGGAAAATGTGGATGGAGCAGGTGGAGATGGTCTGTGCCATCTTCTTCACCTCTGAATACCTCATGAGGCTCATATCCTCCTCCACCTTCAAGAAATTTCTGCGGGCAGCATTTAATGCTATAGACCTGGTGGCCATCCTGCCCTTCTACATCCAGATCCTCTTTGAAAATCTGGACGAAGGAGACATGCATTACCACGAGGAGCTGCACAAGGTGGAGAATGTGAGCAAACTGGGCAAAGTCCTCAAGCTCATCAAGCTCATGAGGATCTTCCGCATCCTCAAGCTGGCGCGCCACTCCACCGGCCTCCGGGCCTTCAGCTTCACCATGCGCCAGTGCTACCAGCAGGTTTGCTGCCTCCTCCTCTTCATCGCCATGGGGGTCTTCACCTTCTCTGCTCTCATACACTCGGTGGAACATGATGTCCCTGGCACCGACTTCACCAGTATCCCCTACGCGTGGTGGTGGGCAGCGGTAAGGCGTGAGCAGCTTCTTCCAGAGATGGGTGGGGGAGGCTCCGTGGGTAGGGGCTGCCCCGGTGCTCAGGGGATTCACCACGGCTGCTGGCCAGGAGGCAGGAAGGACCCAGCCCTCCCATCAGCTCAGTAATGGTGGGAAACCCAGAGCCCTGCATGCTCTGAGAAAACAAATCAGAGGTTTGGACTAAGCTCAGAGGCTCAAAAGCTGGTTCTGGGGTGGGATGGTGGGACAGAGGTGGTGGCCTGGGAACCTCCAAGTCTGAGTGGAACAAGGGGTATGTGACTCAGCCCAAGCTTTATCTGTCACGGGACCCAAGTGTTGGGTGGATGCAGCCTGTGGGTGTGGGGACAGCCACCCTGGACAGGCTGAGGCCCGGGCAGCATTGCAGCCCTGCTGAGCTCGAGAGGCACAAGAGCTTGCGGGTCTGAGATTGGGAACCCAGGGCTGCACGTGGGACCCGTAGTCACACTGTCCCTCAGCCAATGTCACAAGAGTGGACACAGGCTGGGGTGTGCTGCCCGTTTGCTGCCCTGCTCGTGCCAGGAGCCGGCAGCTCTGCAGAGCTGAGCATTATAATAAACCTGGGATTACCTCTGAGATGGGGAGCAGCTAAAGCACTTGAGAGCCAGGGGTTATGAGGGCATTTTGATTTACAGATGAAATGATCCCACAGATCACTTCTGCTCTTATAATCCTCCTTGGCCACCAAAGGCTATCTGCTTCAAATTCATCCCTCTTCGAGGAAGGGCAAAATCTCAGCAACATCACCAGGTTCAAGCATTTCAATGTCCCCAGCTGAGCCTGTCCCTGGGAGCAGAGCTCCCTGCCAAGCCCAAACCCCTCTGCCTCAGCTCTCAGCCTGTCCCCATAGCCCTGCTCCCCACTTACTGAATGTGGTTCATTCCCAGGTAGTGCCTCTCTTTTCCCTGGAGGGAGGCTTCAGGAAGTTTTGTTCCCATGGGACCAGGCAGCTCACGGCCAGGAAGCTCTGGAGCCACAGCTCTGAGAGGGAAGGAAGCTCCAGCAGACGCCAGCTGCTGGGGAAAGCTCAGCTCAGGGGTGTCCAGCTGCCTTTGAAGAGACATGCACAAAGCAGGGAGGGAGAAGGGTCTCGCCTCCAATCTCTGCTTCTGGGGCTCAGCCAGCCCTTTTCTTCAGCTCTCCAGGCCTGCTGGGCACAGCCTGGACAGGGGAGCCCTGGCAGTGCAGGCTCTGCAGAGGGGACAGCTCAGCTGGCTGCTCTCACAGTCTGGCACTGGTCGTAGGGGACACGTGGCTCCACAGAGGGGCGGGAGGGAGTGAGTTCCAGCACCAGCTGGAGGGGTCTGCTGGGCTTGTTCCCATGAGATTTTATCCTTTCCTGTCCCTGCACAGGTCAGCCTCTCCACCGTGGGCTACGGAGACACCGTGCCTGACACGATACTCGGCAGGATGGTGGCATTTGTCTGCATCTCCTTTGGCATCATCCTCAACGGAATGCCCATCTCCATCCTCTACAACAAGTTCTCTGACTACTATGCCAAGCTGAAGGCCCATGAGATGAGCCAGTCACTTCAGCTTTCCAGGAGGATCCGCTTGAAGCAGAGAGTCCTGCGGAAGTTCTCAGAGTGCTGGAGAGGTGACCCCCACTACTACCACTGACCACAGGTTGCCCCCCTCTCCCCCCAGACATCCCCTGTCCCGGCCATCCCCCAGCAGGTCAGGGAGGCTCTGAGCTACGGGCAGAGTCACAGCTGTGCCGAGGCTCTGCTGTTGCACAGGGGCTGCTGCCAGCTGGGACCTCCCTCGCTGCTGTGCACCGGACGCTGCTGTCCCGCAGAGCGGTCAGTCACAGGCGGCTCGGGAGCTGTATGGCCGGGCAGGGCGTTTGTCTGCCATGGGCTGAGGCAAGGGGCACCCTGACATCACGGGGAGCGAGTGGTGGGACTGAACTGTCACCTGTCTGAGGCTGCTGGCCCAATGTGACACCTGTGCAGGTGCTGCTCCGTTCCCCGTTGAGTGGGACACACACAGGGCCCCGTGACTCCCTCCCAGAGGAGCAGCCCCTCGTCCAGTGTGGGGATTTGGGTGAAGGGTACAGCCACGCATCCTTCCAGCCAAATCCACTCTTCTTCCCAGTGCCCTGGAGTTTGGGGCACAGTCCTGACTCGGGATGCTGTTGTGATGGGATCCACAGGCACTATAGACATGCAGGGCTTGTAGCCAGAGCATCCCCTGGAACAGACATTTAATAAACCAGGCCCAAACTCTTCATGGTCATGAATTCTTGTCCAACCCCTCCATGTGACTCAGTAAACTGCTCATCATTTGGGTTGAGGAGGGGACATCTCCCCAGGGCTCGCAAGTCCATCAGTGCAAGGACGGGGCTCTCAGGGATGCAGATGAGCCCGTCCATGCATTAGTTTTGGAATGAGGTGCCTGGGCCTGGGCGCATTGGAACTGGAGCTGGGACGTGCATCTGACCAGGACACACCAGTTGGCTCTGCCCTGTGCTCACATCATGGGAGGCAGTGGGGACACGTCTGGGGGCACAGGGGAAGGATTTGCCTTCTGGTGTGGGACCATGTCCAGTCCCTGGGCCTCCTGAAGGGATACAGCCTTCCCGTGGGTGGGATGGAGAGAGGGACCTCGGGCTGCAGGGAGGGTTGGCACAGGGAAGGGCCAACAGCTGGTGCTGTTTCCAGGTGAGCAGAGGGAAGAACTGGTGCCAGCCAGGCCGGGGTGGGCCTGGAGATGCAGAGGTGCCAGGGGACCTCTGCCAGGGGACCTCCTGGTATCAGCCTGGGACTGTGGCTACACTGCTGATGTTGGAAACTTGGAAAGAGATTGGAGGGGCTGAGTGCTCTGGCAGGGACAGCCACAGTCTCACTGAGAACTGAACTGCAGGGGACAAGGGGGCTGTGCCAGCAGGCGTGAGGGGACCCCTGCCCTGCCCATCAACACCTACACCCTCTCCCCAGTACCCACATTGACATCTGCCCTCCGTACACCTCCCCAGCACTGACCTGACCCCACAGCGCTGGGCAGCTCTGGTTTCCACCCCATTTCGTTTCCATGAGGAACCTTCTCTCTGGGCACAGCAGTTTCCTCTGACCATCTTCCCCCAGAGCTGTCCTGCCCCACTGTCCTGGTTTCAGCTGCAACAGAGTTCATTTTCTTCCCAGTGGCTGGTACAGTGCTGTGTTTTGGATTCAGGATGAGAATAACATTGATCACACACTGATATTTTGGTTGTGGCTCAGTTATGCTCACCCCAAGTCAAGAACTTGTCAGTGTCTCGTGCCAGCACGGAGCTGCACAAGGAGCATGGCCAGGACAGCTGACCCGAACTGGCCAGAGGGATATTCCACACCACAGAACGTCCTGGCCAGTGTGTAAACTGGGGAAGCTGCTGGGAGGGGCCGATTGCTGCTGGGGGACAGGCTGGGCACTGATCAGTGGGTACTGAGCAACTGGGTATGGGGCATCACTTGTCGGTCTTGGGGTTTATGACTCTCTCCTTTTGGTGTCTCCCTTTTCATTACAAATATTATTAAATATTATAATATTTTATTTTATTTCCATTATTGAACTTTCCTTATCTCAACCCACAGGTTTTACCTCTTTTTCCGATTCTCCTCCCCTTCCCATCAGGGTGGAAGGGGAGACCAGTGCCTCAGTTGCCATGTGGGGTTAAATCACAACAGCCACCACCCACCCACCCCAGCAGCATCAGATCCAGGCACCTCTAAACACACCCCCATCCCACCCCAGACCCTGTCACCACATTCCCCCAAGCAGCCCCATCGCCTGCTCATCTCCCTGCACCCCCAGCTGCAGGCTGACAGATCCTGAAATCATTCAGCTTTCAAGGACTGGGGCACACCAACATCCTCCCCTTGCCCCTGGAGGCTGTGCTGCAGCTGGATCTTCATCCCTCCATGTGCACCCCTTCCCCGTGCCTGCGAAATGGCTGCTGGCCCTGTTCCTGGCAGCAGTTCAGAGTCCACAGGCAGCCTTTGGAGAATGGCACTTTTAAGTTTAATTTTACAGGTCACAGCAATGCAGGAATGTACAGATATTTACAGGACACTGTACAGACAGTTTCTGTCATATATTAGTGCTCTTGCTATATACATATAGTACAGTCTGGGGACACCCACGGCCCCACACAGGGCACCCCAAAATGGAGCTGCTGCCCCAGGGTTGCTGGGTCACATGGGCTTGTCCAGGTCGATTTAATCAGAGCTTGGCCCTGAGCATTCCTGGGCTGGCACTGTCAGGGCGTGACACCATCCAGGGCAGAGCCAGCACGCCCTTGCTTTGCTCGTCCCAGTCTCTCTTAGAGGGTTTGTGGGACAGAGACCCCACTGATGCTCTGGAGGGAGCAGGTGCAGCCTCCACTGTGGCAGCGTTTCCAGCCCCCTGCTCCTCCTGCCTCAGTGGCAGCCGCAGCTCCCGGCCACCATGTCATCGTACTGCTTGAGCACCACGTTCTCGTCATCGTCAAAGTAGAGCAGGTTGATGGAGTAGAGCTTGTCGGGCACACAGCAGGGGCTGCTGACGCCCTCGCTCAGCTTCAGGGCGTTGATGATGGACTGCACCGTGGCGTGGTTCGTCGGCCGCATGTTCTGGCCCAGCGGGAAGGGGCAGGAGCCTTTGCAGTGGAAGGCATTGTACCCCCGTGGTGAGATGATCCATCCAGACCAGCCGATCTCCTCGAAGTCCACGGACAGGGGACGCCTCTGGCAGGGCTGCAGCCGGTCCAGCGAGCGCACGCTGCGTGACCTGCCCAGCTTGGGCACCAGCATCTTGGCAGGGAGATCGGGAGCCTGAGGCTTTAAATCTGTCAGAAAGGAGCATCCGATTTCATTAGCTGCTGTGTGAGCCTGGGTGGAGGGAGAAACTACCGCAGCCCCCCGGCCACCCCTCCCCACAGGTTTTATCTGCAGCCCTCTGGTCACAGCCTGTCACCAGCCCAGACAGAGCCACCAGGAGGTGACAGCCTCAGCTTCACAGCCACACTCAAATCCAGCTTCACATCTGCAAGCAGGCAACACCCCTGAGCAGGCTGCACCCTGCAGGAGAGAGCCTCTCCCTCCCTCCGGTGAAGGAGCTTTGGATTTGAGGAGCCCACGTGTGGGAGCACCTCTGGAAAAGGGATGTTGGCACTGAGGGAGTCATGCCAGGTGTGTGGGACTCACCTGGGAAGCCGGCTGTGGGCAGCGACGCTCCCCGGCGCCCGTCATCCGTGAACAGGACCAACATGGGCTTCTTGCTCTCGTGGTGGCCCCGGCCAGATGCAAACTGCAGTGGTGGGGGGTCGAGCGGGCTCCCCCCCAGGCCCTGGACTGTCACCAGCAAACCCTGGTTGCTGCTTTCATCTTCGGTCCAGTCGCGAACCTGGAGAACCAAAGCAGTGTCACCACGGACTGGGACAGGCATCGTGCTGGTGTCCCCACGGGCAGGTCCCAAGCCAGCAGCAGGACAGTGTGAACCTCTTGAGGCCACACTGTGTGCCATGGGGTGGGGTTGCTCCACGGCTGCAGCACAGGGGACACTGTGGCAGGAGCCAGCACCAGCGCTCCCTGCAGACCAGTGGGGCAAGTTCGGGGAAGAATGAAGCAGCCACCGCCCCCGGCGCTCTTGGCCCTCCTCCCCCTCCCAGAGGACGTATCTCCCCATATCACTGCAGAGACTGCAGACAGAAAACTGCACTGGACCCTGAAAGGCTGCTGGGCGTGAAATGGGTTAAAAAACCTCCTGCATGTGAACCCCCAGGATTCCCTCTGTGCTGCAGGGACAAGTGGAAAAGCGACTCACAGCCGGTGTGATGGCAAACACCTCCCAGCCCGAGGTCTGCAGCGAGACAAGCCGGGCTGCCAGCAGCTTCTTCCCTCCAGCGGCATCCAGCTTGTCCTTCTCCAGCACCTGGTAGACACTGACCTGGGGGAGGCAAAAGGTGGTCGGTGACCCTGGCATATTCTGCCCTGGACAGAGGTGTGGGGGGAGACAGGGGATTGTCAGCACGGATCTGTAACAACCTTGGAGTGCCTTTGCTAATGTTTGCACAAGCCAGAAGGATATTTAAGAACCTGCCACAGTTAAGTCATCGTGATTCTCTGTGAAACTTTTGTTCCTGTGATCCCAGAGCCAGGCTGTGCTCCCACTGCAGGCAAGTGACCACAGAGTGCCAGTGGCATCCCTGGGCACAGTCTGGGGACAGCCCCAGCCCCTTCCCCATCCCGTCCCACTCCTCACCTGGCAGAAGTGCTGCCTTTTGGGCCCCTCTGTGACCCTCGGCCAGAGGCGGAAGAGGTGGAGCTCTGCTGTCAGGATCTTCTCGTTCTTGGCCACGCTGGAGAGAACAAACAGGAACCGCATCTCCTCGCTCTGAGCTGGAGAGAAGGACGGGTTGAGAGGAGCAAAACCAGGGGCAGCACCTCCACCAGCCACGCTCAGCCGCCCCCCACAGCCCCATCCCAGCACCACAGAGATCCCCCCTCCCTTACTTTTATCCAGGAAGCTGCGAACGGTGTTGCCCTCCAGGATGTCGGGGTTCTTGGTGACCCCATCCGCATTGGCGACCGTGTTGAACAGATCCACCATGTACTGGGGCGGCTGCTTGAAGTGAGCTGGGGGGGCCGGAGGGTCTTCCATGCCAAAGACTTCCAGGAGTTTCTTCAGCGCCTCAGCCCGCCGGCTCTCCACGCCGGCCGGGCTCGGGCACGCCGTCCTGGCCAAGGCCAGCAGCAGCAGGACAGTCCCCAGCATGGCTCTGTGCTCCCTGTCCCAGCACAACTCCCTCGGCCTCGCCGGTGCCGCATTTATAACTCACTGGAAAGCTGGATTGGAGTGAAATATGCACCGGAGCAATCAGGAGGGTAAAGAGAGCTAATTGCCATGCTAACAAGGTGAGAAGCCCGGCTCCCGGGCCCCCTGCACCAATTAGCCCCAGTACACAAGCGGGAGGGAGGGCGGCTCACCAGGCGCTCCCGGGGCTGGCACGGGGGTCTGGGGCCACCAGCCCCTTGCCAGGGTCCTGGCTGGGTTGCGTTTGCTCTCCATAGGAGACTAACTGGATTTTAATGACGGCACTAATGGGACAAATCGGGGGACCTTGGCATGGAGGAATGCAGCCCATCAGGATGAGAATCCCCTTCCCATCCCGGTTCTGCCGCAGCAGCTCTGCTGCCCCTGTCGCAGCCGCTGCTGAGAGCGAGGATGGTGGCGAGGGCCCGTGTCACACTGGTGTCCCACCCCATGTCTCTGTCAGGTGTGCAGGGGGGGATGCCCGGGGTCCCCTCTCTCCCTGGGGGCAGCCCTGGCGGTGCTGCAGCCCCGGGCTCTGGGGTCACACTGCAGCAGCACCCTAATCCAGCTTTTTTGCTCGCTATTTTTTTTTTTTTTTTGAATACACAAGGCAATTGGCTTCGGTGCAGGTGGACATGACACACTGTATAGCTGCCATGGGAATGAATGGGAAAAAATTAGCATTAATTAACTAATTCAGCAACCGGCTGAAGCCCGGCCAGGACCACCTGATGGGAGACAAGGTGAAGGCTAATGTCCAGTGGTGCCTACAGTTTATTCCAACCTAAAGGGCTGTTAATTATGCAGAGCAGGCACGGAGGCACCGACAGGCTGGAGTTAACGGAGAGAGGAAACTATCTGTATTCCCGGGATCCTTTCCCTTCTCGTCCCAGCTCACCAGCAGCATGTCCCGCAGGATATCTGGGGGTGCCTGCAGAGGAGACAGCTCTGCCCCAGCTCCTGGTTCCCTCTCCTGACTGCGGCTCCGTGGTTTGTAACCGGGAGCAGCCAGCCCCTGCATTCCCCAGCCCGCGCCAGACGGCTGCATCCTCCCGGGATGCTGGATGCAGGGGGGCCGTGGAGCTGCACAGCGTGGAGCTGCACAGCAGAGCCCCAAGGACCTGCAAATAGCCCATGATGTTTATTTTACAAGCTGCAAAATATTTTGTAGAGGGTTCGTGTATACCCGCTGGTTAAAGTAGCGTTTATTCGAAAAATAGCCTTCTCTCATTTACATATCGCACAGACAGTCTGGCGGGGTCTCCGGGAGCCCCTCCCGCCGCTCCCAGCCCCGCTCTCCCTGGCACTCGCGGTCTGGTAGCTCCGGAACCTGTGCGGGACACAGCCGTGAGGGACACAGCGGCTCGGGGCATCTCCTGCCCAAACCAGAGCCCCCGACCCTGCTCTCTGCAACCAAACTGGGAGTGTCAAATCCAGGCATAACTGCTTTGTGCCCTGGGAATTTTTCATTGAGTTAAAGCTGGAACAGGGAAAGAAAANCCCGCACCTTCCCGCACCTTCCCGCACCTTCCCTTCCCGCACCTTCCCGCACCTTCCCCATCCCATGGGGGCAGATGCCACAACTGGTGCCTCTGTGCAGAGCCCAGCCCAGTGAAAATCCTTTGCAGGTGCCTGGGGAATGTATCCCCAGGAGAGCCCGGAACGCTGGCTCCGGCATCTGGGAAGCCCATTCAGGGCACAGTCCCTGGCAAATCCAGCGGGAAATGTTGAATGGGAAAATGCTAAATCACATCCCCCCGTTCCCTGGAGTGAGAGTGCGGCTCTGAGGAAAGCGCTGCCATCAATATTTTGTGTTCAAATACTGTTCTTCTCCGAGATAACACGGAGTGGCTTTGTGCTCGCTCCCCAGAACTGGGGCTTTTGCAGGATCAGAGACAGCACTCACAACTTGCACCCACAATAACCTCCCTTTCCTCATTGTCTGAAACTGGGATGGAGGAACACAACCTACCACTGATGCCCTGAGCTGGTGAAAGAATGAGCCCAAACTCTCCGCTGGGACCCTGACACAGAGAACAGCCTGGTCCGGTGTGTGCTGGGTGGTCTGTGCTGCTGCTGTAGGAACCTCAGGTGCAGCTCCCGGTTAATTTTCCTTCTTGTTTCCTTGCAGATGGACTTTTCTGTGTGCCCACAAAGTTCAGCACTGCTCTGGTCAAAAACCCACACGGTGGGAGAGGTGGTTTGGACACTGGAGAACTGCAAAATGCAGGAAAAATGCTATTGCCTCTCCCAGGGGAATATTATTATGAAATTGTCCAGAGCTCTGCAGGACACAGGACGGGATAGCGCAAGGTAGATTTCCAGGGGTTTGGCTCCTCTCTGGTGGGCTCAGCTGGGCACTCACACGGAGTTTGAACTGCTGGGTGGACGCTCTGACATTGGCAGCTTCACACTGGCATCAAACTAGAGTGGTAAAAATCTCACATTTGTATTCTCTCGTGCTGTAAAATGTATTTTGCTGCCACTAATTCATGCATACATCAGGCCCATAAAGGAACAAATGACTTTTTCTTTGGAGTGAGGATTTATTTAAAAAAGTAATTAAGGAACAGTGATATTTATTTTGGAAAATATTTAGTTGTTAAGTACATCTTCAGTTCAGTGGAGACTTTACTGCCTGGTTGAGCATACCTTTGTGCACGGGGACCTCTGACTCAATAACATCGCTATGCCCTCAAAATACTTCTTACCGGCTGTGCCTTGCTGCTTCCCTTCTTTGGGGGTGGATGCTGAGCCTGAGGCTGGAGGGAGGGTGGAAGGTCCTGAGGTGTCCCTGCTGAGGTGCTGCAGGGGATTTTCGTGCCTTTGTTTTGCAAATCTTTGCAGGAAATCGATGTGGGAAGGTGCTTGGGCAGCTGCTCCTCGCGGAATCCCTGCTTGCTTAGGTAAGCACAGCTGCCGGGCTCCATCCGCCCTCCCTCCCGCACATCCGCACCCCGGGCCAGGTGGGAGCTGCCCCTGGCCCTCTCACCCAACGCATCTGCGGCTCCCGGAGTGGGGGGACGCGGGAGCAGGGTTTGGGGAGCACCCCCGGCTCACCCACGATGCTGTTCTGTGCCGGGGGAGAGCTGGACCTGCTGCCCTGGGGCCAAACTGGGCAGGTGGTTACAGAGCCCGTGGTGTCCCAGGACAGCAGACACAGACCCTGACAGTGGCATCTGCAGCCTGGGACGTGCCACTCCTGTCCCTCACCTGCTGGCAATGCTGTGGGGTAGGAAGAGTGGGGGTTGCTGGGGCAGGGTGGGTCCAGGGAGTTGTTTCAGGCCGAAGGGGCAGATCTGTGTGTTGATTGTAGAGATAAAAACATGGGTCCCCAGCACAGGAAGGACAGGGACAAGTTGGAGCCAGTTCAGAGGAGGCACAGGACCTGCTCCAGGGCTGGAGCCCCTCTGCTCTCGAGGCAGCCTGGGAGAGCTGGGGGTGCTCCCCTGGAGAGGAGAAGGCTCCAGGGAGAGCTCGGAGCCCCTTGCAGGGCCTAAAGGGGCTCCAGGAGAGCTGGAGAGGGACTGGGGACAAGGGCTGGAGGGACAGGACACAGGGAATGGCTTCCCAGTGCCAGAGGGCAGCGATGGATGGGATATTGGGCAGGAATTGTTGGCTGGGAGGGTGGGGAGGCCCTGGCCCAGAGTGCCCAGAGCAGCTGTGGCTGCCCCTGGATCCCTGGCAGTGCCCAAGGCCAGGCTGGCCGGGGCTTGGAGCAGCCTGGGACAGTGGGAGGTATCCCTGCCATGGCAGGAGCTGGGGTGAGATGAGCTTTAAGGTCCCTTCCAACCCAAACCCTTCTGGGATTCTTTGAATATTTCAACCACGCAGGAAGAAAGACCTGCTCTGCTTAGGCAGAGGGAGGCGACGGTTCACGAGTTGCTCACAGAGTAAGGAATGGATGCTGCAGGAAGAAAGCTGCCTCCCTTCTCCGCCGTCCTGCTCCAGAGCATCTGCCCTTTCCCTGAGCGTGAACAGAAGGCCCAGGATGTGGGGGGCCCGTGGTGTACTGGGGATCTACTGGGGATATACTGGTTTTACTCTGACTGCACTGGAAGTCTACTGGGGATGTCCTGTTTTTTCTCCAACTGCAGGGAGTCACAAGACAGAGAGGAAGGGAAGGGAAAGGGAAGG
>VYZT01036713.1:6150-44367 GCA_013400735.1 Pomatostomus ruficeps
AAGCTCTCTTCCTACTAGTTGTTTCCAAGTTCTGGTTAAAGCACCTATTTTTATTTCAGCTGAAGACTGGCCCTTTTCCTGTGCAGAGATTGCCAAATGTGACAAACCATAAACTGTTTGTCAGCAATTTAGAACATGGTGAACACAGGGCTCCATGCTGAGTTTATGGGTGAGTTTTGCTGACTGCTCTATTAAAGATGTCTGTATTCAATCATTTAATCAATTGAAAAGAGAAACACTTTCAATTTTCATGTGATCAAGCCCACAGTTATGTCAGACTGACAGCAGAGTTTGGCAAGAAACTTCTTCTTCCCTTTGGAGAACTGTAAAGGAAAAATGAAGTAAGTTAGAGAGCAGGGCTTTTAGCATTGTCAGTGAACAATGGAAAAACAAGGGTGAATTCTATGCCTGAGATACAAGAATGACCCCAAAGGAGGTTGAGGTGAAGATACTCTGCTTGCCTTAGCTAAGACAGGAAATGAATTCTTAAATAATGGATTCAAAATCTATTTCTGACATAGGGTGTGTGGGGATCACAGAAGATGCCATCCATGAAGGACCACCTTGCAATTCATACATTGACCCTGTTGGGACAGGTCTCTGGTTGAAGTTTGGACCACTCAGGACAGGCACAATCAGTGCCTGAGATCCCAGATGTTCATGTGCTGGTTTAAGAGCACTCCCACAACTGGTACCCTGCAAACAGCTTCAGTTCATTTCCTGACACAATGCTAGATTGCACAAGCACAGCTGCTTTACTGTAGAGCAAAAAAGAAGTCTGGAGAAGTCTTGGAATAAAACACCCCAGAGCTCAAAACCTTTCATCAGATCATAGCAATATTTTATACTGATACTTTTAAAGTATTTATGTTTACCTATCCAGTTCTTTACATTACTCCACATGTCCTTAAGACTGCCTTTCATTTGATGTTTCTAGTTATGCTCTGAGGTCAAAGCCCTAAATAAAAATTGAAAACATTTTGTGGCTGAAGCCTGTCGTATTTACGCTTCACGATTATGGAATCAGCCTCTTATTTATATCTGGAAATCAGAATGCGATTTGGTTTTTTAATCAAAACTGAAGAGACGTGTGTCTTGCTGGTTTTAATTAGTTCAGATCTGTGAAGTTGGATGGGACTCTTTCAGAACAATGGTGCGAAAAACTGTGGTAAAAGATCATCACCTTCTTTTAACGATTAGGGCACTGTTAGACCTGTGAAAATACAGAGCAATACAGAAATCTTAAGCATTTTATTGCAATAAGTTTATTTCATGCAGGATGAGGTAGTAAAATGAGATACGAGTATTCTAATACATAAAAATTGCATGAAATATGGCCCCTTAGTACATAGATGGAAAAGTTTCTGTGATTCTGGGTCATTCTGACACAAAATTAGCCTGCCTTTACAAATAAAACCAATATATCAAACCTTAGCAAAACCTTGCCCTAGATTCTTATCTTGTTAACCACCTCCACCCCTGCTGAGTTTTCTCCTCAGAAGATTTCCTGGCCTCTTCTTTTTCTCCTCAACCTCCCTGGTTTTCAGTCAGTACAGAAATCAAGGATCATTTCTGTTGGTGCAGAATAAATAGTATTGAACAGCTATAAAGTCTCATCTGTGAACCTTATCTGCTCAAGCACTGACTTGCAATTTCAGCATCAAATCTTTATCTTAGAATTTAGTACAAATTAGCTTTTTTAATTATTATTTTAGAATTGTTTAATCCTTACTAGATGATGTTCTTCTGCATGTGGGACTTGGTGGCTTTCAGAGGAACGGACAAGAGAGAAAGAACAGCAGCACTACTTCATGCCACTGGAGAGAAAATGAGTTGTAAAATAGATGTCCAAGGACAACTAAAAAGGATCAAGCAATGACAGAGAATAATCACTCTTCCTGCTGTAGAAGGGAATCCCCACCCAGCTTTGCAATTGCTGCCAGGGACTTGCCCTGAGCTCTCTGTCTTCTAAGAGGGGAAGTAGAGAAGAAGTGAATGACTAATTCCAATAAGGTGTTTACCTCCATTTCTGCTAACACATTTCCAGGCTCTAAAGCCAAACCAAAACTTTTCTCTCAGGGCAATATACTTCTCTCTAGGTCTTTTTCAATGCAGGATTTTTTGAAAATAAATTCTTTAGCCCCTTGCAGAAAGCTGCCCCTCAAAAGAAAAGAGGGATTAGACCTAACAGAGACCAATGTTAAATGGAAATGTAACATGAAAAACAGATGATGAAAGAAACAGCTGTCACTGGGCTAGACTAAGTAAGTCCTTTCAGAAGGGCCTCAGGCAGGCTTTACTGGGAGTATATGAGGGGATAAATTGAGCTCACTGAATTCCCTCCACTACCCTCTCCTTCTCCACGAGAGGAATTGCCCACTGCAATCACCATCTGAGGGCAGCTGGTGGTAAGAGGGAAGAGCAAGATGGGAAAGGAGATCCTTCAAAGGGTGCATCAGGTGCTTTTGCCAAGATCAAGACTACAGCTTGTCATCCCAGTGCACTTTTTTTTCAGCTGAAAAAAACAAATCTCATTGTTCCCAGGCTATCATTTAGGTTTGGTATAATTCAAAGACAAAGCTCATGTTTTCAAAATAATATTTGACATGTGTTCTGTAGGCTGTGAGAGGAAAAGTTACTCCTGAATGCTGATGCCATCTCCTTATGCAAGAGGCAGTTGCTACAAATGCAACAGAAGTCTAGCCAGGACTAAAAATAGGGGGGGGGAAAAAATCTCTTACACCCAACTACATATATCTGAACCATCCATTCACCCACCAGAGGTGTGTTTATTTTCACCCTCCTGTCTCAACAAGACCTACAGAAGAAAAACTGAATGAGACTGTAGGAATGCTGGAAACATTTACTCATGGAAGACCTTTGTGGGTAATATTTTACAAAGAAAGAAAAAAAAGATCCGATGGGAGATGTTCTGGACTGAACCGTGTTCTGTTTTCTCTAAGCTCTACATGCAGCCAGACCCAGCTGGTAAGAGAAACAGGTTATGCTGTTGTTCCAAGATGCCAGGAGCAATGGCAAAAGTACATTTTCCTCCTAAGAAGCCATGACAGACAGGTGTTTATGAGAGATTTTTGGGTGCAACATGCATGGCCTGTTTCCTAATAGCTTAGAACTGCCAGTTGCTCAAGAACAGCAGAAGTCAGAGAAAGGGCAGCAGTGTCATTTCAGAAAAATCTATGGAAAACTCTCCTGAACTTTGTCTTCCTCCCCATCATTTTGTGCCATAAGCTTTTGGGAGGGGAAAAAGCAGCTTTCACCTGTTTGTAGCAATTGCAACTCCCTCCCTCCTATGGCTGATGTTCCTTCTAACACTTGTCACACAGCTGACATGACCAAACCATGTTGAAACCACAGAAATTAGTGTGTATATATTGTTTCTCTCAGTGTGTGTGTATAAATATATGTAATACATAAGTAAATACACATAAAACTATTGAAAATGGGCTTCTGGACTGGAGTGAGCTGTGGCAAAAAGCAGATCCAAAAAGCAGAAGGCAGGTCTTTGATTTGGCATCTTGGGGAATGAGACAACAGAGTAGTTAATCCCTTTGTCCCTTCTTGCCCTGAGCTTGCTGCAGTGAGAAGGGTGTGCAGATTCAGGCATGTTATGATTCATACTCTATGTGTCATCTGGTAGAACTTAGCTGTAAATGCAGCAGTCCAAATTACCACATAGTTTGTAACATGGCCTAAAGTGCTGACCTATACTACTTTTCCCCTGCTTTCCCCCCCTTATGGCTTGTTAGAGGAGCTGTTAGGAGTCTGAGGAAACCAGATGATCACTAAGCCTTCTGGAAGGAGGTAGGAACCCAGAGCACAGGCATCATGCCACCCATGGCTACCTGACATAGCCTGAGCTTGTTTCCCATCAAGGACAGCGAAGATATAAAACCAGATCAAAGATTTCTCAAAGGAACACATTAATGCCCTGCCCTAATTCATCACAGGAAAATTACCCTGTCTAATGCTTCCTGTCATTCTGTTTCTCAAAGTCTTTGGAAAACAGCAGCAGTCAGTCTGCCAAAGTAGAGTACCTGTAGGAGAAGAAAGAAAATTATTCATGATCACGCAACAGACTGAGCTCCTAAAGACCTCATGAACTTGATTCAAAGTCCACGGAATGGAACAAAATCCTTTCCATGACTTGCTGGATGGGGAGTACCGTACCCATATTTGCATTCTCTTTGATATCTGGTTCTTATTGGAGAGACAGAATAATAGCAAAATACTTGAACAAAATACTGCACCAAGCGCAGTGCAAGTGTGCCACTGAGAGCCTCCCAAACCCTGCAGCTTACCTCGGCTGCTGCCTTCAGATATGCCCCTACACAAACTAGCAGCTTGTGTAAGGGCATATCTGTGGCTTGCTCTGAGGTCTTGGAGTTTGGCCTCACTTCCCACTATCTGGGGTTCATTAGCAAGGATCAAAGAGCTGCTCTTTTCAGCCTGGGCTTTGGGAACCACAACCTAACCACAGGTAAACTTTGAAGCAGACCACATTGTTCCCCAGCTAGCTGGTGCTTCAAGCCTTCACCCACAGCTTTTGGCTCCTCCTGTGCTTTCAGACTTTGGCTTTTGACACCAGACTCAGGTGCTTTTTGATTCCTGCTTCATTTGTTCCACTTCTGAAGAAGAGCAGTGGACGTGGCAAAGGGTCTGGAGCTCAAGTCCTTTGAGGAGCAGCTGAGAGAGCTGGAGGGGCTCAGTCTGGAGAAACAGAGACTCAGGAGTGACTTCATTGCTCTCTACAACTCCCTGACAGGAGGGGGTAGCCNTGCTCTCTACAACTCCCTGACAGGAGGGTGTAACAAAGTGGGTGTCAATCCCTGTTCCCAAGTGACAAGTGACAGGACAAGAGGAAATGGCTTGAAGTTGCACCAGGAAAGGTTTAAGTTGGATAATAGGAAAAAATTTCTTCACAGAAAGAGTTGTCAAGCTTTGGAACCGGTTGCCCAGGAAAGTGGTTGGGTCACCAACCCTGAAGGGATTTAAAAGATGTGTAGATGTGGCACTTGGGGACATGGTCTAGTGTTGGCCTTGGCAGTGTGAGGTTAATAGTTGGACTTAGAGGTCTTTTCCAACCTAAACAATTCTATGATTCTATGATACCATGATATTTTATTTCTGCTTTGGCACTGACCCTGGATACTGTGAATTAAAATCCTCCTTTCATTACTGATTTCTGCTGTCACCTACTGCAAGGTGACACTTGCATACATACATGCGTTTCAATATTTCAGATCAGGTTTTTGGTGTTTGCCAGCAGCCTTGGAAAAGCACTCTATTTGCAGTGGTAGAAGACTTTTCATTAAAGCACCCTGGCACAGCAGTGGCAACAGGCTCAGGCTATATTTTTATTGACTGACAGATGTCCCCTGAGTAGGGAAACAGTGGGATTCAGGGCGTCTTAGGGAGAATCTTTCAGCAATACTGTGCACTTTAGAGAACAGAGATTGGCAATGTGCGCACTGATATTTCCGTGGGTTTTGTTAGAGAAAAATTCATCAGATTCCCAGTGAAAGAGGACAATCTGAGAAGTCCCAAGAGTGAACATCTCTGTATGTGCACAGGAACTGTGTGACACAGGGAGCAGAAACATACATTCCCTCAACTTTGACAGTGTGTTGCACTGTTTGGACACAAAGAAAACACACGCAGTTGACTAGGTTGAGGAGCAAGGAGAGAGCCAAGACAGAGGGCAGAGCCCTCTGACTTTTATTTATATGTTCTTACAAATCACCGTGGATTGGAGGTAGAAATTACCACCTCTCAATCACACTGGTTAAAGGAAAAATCTATCACATGTCTCCGCCTAGGAGAATGGAATGAAAACAACAAGGACAGTTAGCAAAAACATGGCTATGTTTACAACAGTATACGTGAAAAAGTACTACAGCGAAAAAAAACATTGAAGAACTGCAAAACTCAAAACAACAACAGTGCACCTAAAATTTGCCCTGACAAGCTGTATACAAAGAGTAAAAGAGTGATTTATTCACCTTGTTCATTAAATCACTATTTGTTCTGAAGCTGCCTGAGGAGAAACTAGCCCATTTCAGCATGGATCATTTTATTAATGGTACAGATAGCCTTGTAGTAGAGCTTGAGTAACTTCCTACAGGCTTCCAAACAGTTGGGAGGTGTTTGATATGAGACAGGAAATATCAAATCAGAGCTGAAAGCACTCTGGTCTTTTGAGAGACATGATAATCCATCATTTTCTAATATGGAAAATCTAAAATGCTGCTTTAGATACTTTTCCTCCTTGAATTTGTGATCTCACTGCTGGTTTTTAAATTAGATCGACATTTTAAATTGGATGGGTTAAATCTGAAATGCTCCAGCCATCTTATTTAGGAGTTTAGTACTTAGCATCTTTGCAATGGTTTTATGAGCTTCTAGAAAATTGATTTGAATCTGGTGCCTGCCTCAATTTATGTGTCCTAAGAACAAAAAGTCAAGTTGACTACAATAAGTAAATAATGGCCAAGCACTCGTTTAACTGATCGGCATCTGGTTAGAAGTCAGATCTCTCTGCACATAGATGTGACATGAACATGAGTGTTGCCATTTACAAGGAACACTTCAGAGTTTATAAAAATGCTGGTTCAAAAGGGTAACATCCTTCCTTGCTGTATCTTGAAATGTGATCTCATAGTCACGTGGCCTCACAGGGAAGTGAGGTACACTCATTCTTGGAAAATTGTTGCCTATGTTCATTCCAACAGGGGAAAGTCAGGGCTAAGGTGTATCTCCAGAACCTGTGGGAAAAGCTTTGACTATAGCTTCATAAGCAGAAGGTGTCCTTTCCTCTCTTGTAACTAACTTATATTCTTCCGTTCCCTCTCAAATCACAGTATAGAACAAACCTCTTTTTTCTGATTGCATACAGAAATTTTCCCCTCCCTATTAAATATTCCTATTGATTCTTTGCAGAGATGTTTGTGGCAGTATTTTTCATGAATTTTTGTATAAAAATAAAAAGTACCTCTTTGGTGTTCTCAGTTTAAACCTCAAATTGTTCTATAATGATATTATGAGTTAGCATGAATAAGCAAGTCTAGTTATAATTGTTGCTACTGTTGACAATAATGTGTAGTTTACACATCCTGAAATAAAATGATATATGTTGCTTCAAGGACTCATGCCAAGCACAAAAGTAAATTGTGTCACCCTTTGAGCCGCAGTGGTTCCAAGAAAGCACTTTTATGGATTTAACTTATGTGTCTAATTACCAGAAAAGAGCCCTGAAGGCCTGTGTGTCTAATAAACCCCAACCATTCTGCTTTAAAACTGAGTGCCATAAAAATGACACAATATCCCATACCTTGCATAGATTGTACTTAAAGAATGATTTCATGTTAAGAATCCAGCTCATGCAAAATAATTAATAAAAAAAATCCCTGATATTTCTTTCAAAATACAAGTACTTAAAGGTCAGAACCACCTCTCTTCTGACCTTCCCTGGCTTTTCCCCAAGGATAAGAAGTCCTCACAAAGCAGTCTTGCATTGAGTATATCCTTTACAGCCACCTTCTTCCATCACTCAAAACAATGAAGCACAATCTGGTGCATTTTTGAAAGATTGTAAAAAAGTCTTGAAATATTTTTTTTAACTGTTTTAACTGTTTCTATAGAATGTAGAACTGGGTAAAACAGTGAGATAGTAACAGGCTGTGAATTGTCAGAAATTTGTGAATAAAATCAAAGATGTAGCTGCTGTTTCTAGGATCTGAATGGTGCATGAATTACCTGGTTTCTAATCTCTTGACTTGTACTTGAACTCTCCAAACGTGAAGTTGCTTTCATTGGAAAGAGAAAGATTTGAAATTTGGAAGACGTGAAGATAAAGAAGAGAAAGATGGGAAATTCCCAAAGAACTGTGTGGCAGTAACCCAGGGCCACTTCCATGGAATCACAGGACAGCTGAGGTTGGAAGCAGCCTCTGGAAGTGTCTAGACTAGCCTCCTGAAGTGTCTAGACTAGCCTCCTGCTCCAAGCAGGGCCTGTTTTGAAGATAGATTCAGTTGCTCAAGGACTTATCTGACTGAGTTTTAAAGAGTCAAGGAAATCCAACAGGTTCTATGGGTACCTTTTCCACTGTTGTGCCTCTCTCTCGTGAACACATTTTTCTTATGTCTAACCAGGACCTCCTGAAATCTGTTGCATTTCACTGCATAAGTTTGAGAAGAGTTCTGTGTCCTCTATAATCCTTCTCTAGGTAATTGAGGAGAAAAAGGAAAATCCCTCCCATCCTCAACTCATCCTTTTCTTCTTCAAGGTGAACAAATGCAATTCTTGTAACTTCTTTCATACATCATGTGCTCCAGGGACTAACTGCAATATGCCAATGTTTTTCTTGCATGGGAAGCCCAAAACTGGACGCAGTAGTGCAGGAGCCACCTCACAAGGGCTGGGCAGGAGGGAGGAATCACCCATTGTCAACACTTGCTCATACATCCCTGGATGTGCTTGGCCTTTGTCATCTCAAGGAGTCAGCCACAGTGGTGCTACCTGAAATTTGGTATGGGGGGGCAGGCAATGCTGAGATACCTGATAAGAGATAAACATTTGGGTTGTTCTTTTGCTTGGAAAATTTGAGGGATGAAGAAGTAAGACCTGTCAGCACACCTTTATCTTTCAGGGCAGAAGGAGCAATTTCTCCAGTCCAGTCAAACTGTACAGCAATGCAGAGAGATGCCTTTTCTAGAGTCACATGGACATGTCTTTCTTCTGGGACAGATCTATTTAAGACAGAGGTTCCTCTTCAGTATCAGGAGGTAACAGTTAAATTCATTAATACCCTTCATGAGTTCCCTTTCCCCATATGAATCATTTGTGCTGAGTCTGGTTATTCCATCCAAGTGTAAACCTTGAATTAGATAACTGAAACTCTGAAAGGATTATTATCTCAGGCCACAAAAATAAACATTTCCAGCTTTACTGTTTTCAAACTTAACTGTAAACTTTTTAAATGCAAACACAATAGCCCTGAGAGGCCATATCTGACCTATAAACTAAAGGCTGTAGTAATTAGGTGTATTTGCTTTGTTCTGCAGATGTTAGAAGGATTGCCCATGAAGTATGACAGATTCAGTTAATTTTATCTTAGACGGATGTAATGAGCATCTGTTTTGATTTTTCTGTGTCACTGATATGATTCCTTTTGAACTTGATACCAGTTGGTTTATACAAGTGTGTGAAGGTTGTAAACAGTCAAAGATGAAGCTATTCCAATGCTGAGGAACATTTATTCATTCCACTGTTATCTTTATACTAATAAATATAATACCAAAGTAATAAGAAAAAAAAGCCAGGAGTATTTCAAAACACAGCAGGATATGTATCTATAAATAGGGTCCTATTTACAGAAGTGTTTTATGTGTCTTTGTAAATATTATGTGCAGCATATGCATAAAAGTATAGGCGGTGTTATCCTCCCAGCAAGATAAACTGAAGAACCATGCACTAAATAATATTTATATCATGGCTTCACAATTTATTATGTGCTTCTGAAAACCTCATCTGGCCTTTCCCTACTCACCTTCCTCTTCTGGGACTATTTCTACCATTCCATACTTCTCAGCACCTTCCAACAGCTGTTCTCTTCTCTTCTCTCTGGGCAATCCCCAGCAGAAAGGTGTTTTTTTTCTCAGAAGATCTGTCTATAAAATTTGGATTCTTGCCCCTCAGCTCGCTGAGGTGAGACAGGCAGGTGGCACCACAAAGCTCTGCAGAGGTTTCTGAGCCCAAGTGCCAGCACAGCCCACGTCTCTCACCACTATTCCCCTCACACGCAGATGGAATCTGAGTGTCATCCCCACTGCTGGGTGCCTGTCAGCACTCCACAGCACACACAGAGAAGAAAATGGAGGGGCTGCTTTTCATGTAGCCACAGAGTCTGGACTCTGATAAATCGTGGATGTGAAACACCACAATGCTTTGTGCTATTGAATGCAGGGTTTTGACCTGTTTCCAATGCCTCCCCTAAAAAAACCCAACCCAAACCTCCTATACTATTCAAATTGTGGGCTGAAAAATGCCTCTTCCACAATTATGAATCAACCAAATGTAAACCGACATTTTTGGAACCCTCAAAAGGCGCCTCCCTAAGTCAGGATTTCTCCTTCCAGGAAATTTTCAATCATACTGTGAGTGATAGAAATATTAGGATAATAGAAAAGGGATGAGTTAATGTGTGCTTGCAGGCCTGAAGGTGCAACAGTAAATACCACTCTTCTAATAACAAACACAGTGGGCAAAAGAGTACTAAATGTCTTCCCAATGACTTGTGATGCAACATCAGCTCTGACATTAGATATTGCATTTGTTTGCCTTGCATTTCAAAAGCTCCTGGCTAGAAATCCTGACCACATGGCAATTTTCAATCTCTTTGTTTCATATCTTTGGGGTAAGGAAGGCTCATTCAGTTTGCTTGAATGCACTCAGCTGTTGCAAAGAGGAAGCATTTCCCCCTTCCCCATTTAAATTCCAGGGGATCTTGAGAACAGCTCAGAGGTAAAATGAAAGATAAAGAGAAGACAGGGAGATTGACAAGCAGTATGAAGATGAACAGAAGAGAGAGGGAGCTAAACTTGTAATTCAGCAATTCACTCCTGTATTTTGCAAGGAACGTAGATGCTGAAATGTTCTTGTTTAACATCAGTGAGAATATACGATGAGGAAGCCACTGGTCTTCAGGGAATATATCTCTACCTATAAAGGTCTTATCGTTCTTGTTGTGATAAAGCTGAAGAGAATCCTCAGTGGATAATGAGCCACCATACTTGATTTCTACTTGCAAAAGAATAGAAATAGACCCAGATGCATCGCAACAAAGATTTTTCTGATACATTATATGACGTCTTTAAAAGCTAATTTAAATTATTTGTCTGTAATTGTAGACTAAATCCCTTTTGCAAAGGCGCTGCTCACTCTCCTTGCTAAAATGAAACAAACCAATGCAAAGGAAGGTGTTAGGATTGTTTGAAATTGTCTAGAAATGGCTTTCTCCTTTGAAGCTAACAGCCATAATTGAGACATTGTTTATTTAGTGGAATATCATACTCTCAGTTTCCTCCAGTTGAGGTAGGTTTTCTTCAGCGTGTTTATTTCATATGGCATGGATTTTGTGTATTTGGGACAAGTACAGTCTTGCATAGGGAAGCAATCTGAATTTCTATTGGGTCCAAGGGAAAAGATTGTGCAGTATTTATTTGTGTATTTCTTATATTTAATTGCTATGGCATTCCTTTCAATCTGTATGAGTTTTTTTCCTTTCTGTTAAACTGGGTATGTGATAAATGCCATGTACATCACAGTTTGGCCCAGTAATTGTGCATATTGATCTGGAACAAGAAATATATGGGTTGAAAGATCAACAGACTGACTGGCACAGATTAACTGCCTGAAAAGGCTGTGGTTCTTTCTTCTGCTTTATGGACATATTGGACAAAATAAATATGCAATAGAATCCTATACAGTATGCAATACATAATATATAATCCTCTCCTTATAAGACAGCACAAACAACAACACTCTCAATACTTAATTTCATGTGTCAGCATAAGCAACTTAGATTCTTGAGGGGAAATATTTGTTTGTGATTATGTCCCAAATGATAACCTCTCAGAAGTTTTACAGGAAAATATTTCTTCCTTCCCTGCCGAAAGAAAGCAAAGGCTTTTTTTCTTTAACTGGAGAAGTCTTGTAAATGGTCCTAAGTGATTACAGAGTGATATCCCTGTTAACTGGTTGTATACTTGAAACCTCTGGAATGTGAAATAATGAACCTACACTTTGGCAAAAAATGTAAACACAGGTAGCTGAACCACGATCCCAGCCCTGCAATCAGATCTCTGCAGGTGGTCAAGTGCTCCTAGAATGCAACCATGGGAAAAAAAAAAGGTGGCTTTGCCATTCCAAGTAACAAGGCTCTCCAGACAAAGAAAACACTTCTTGAAGAATACAAGTATGTGATCATATCTTCTTCTCAGAAGCAAGACAATTTTTTCACTGTGCTTCATGTCATCTCTCACTGATATGGAACAAAACAAAATATCTTGATTCTACTTGGACCATTCTTAAGGTTAACAAATGTTACTCTGATGGAAGAGCCTTTCATGCCTTGTTTAGGGACATATTCCCTCACTGTTTTCAGCCTTCTGAAACAGCTCTGACAAATCAAAAATTTCAAGTTAACAATCAGATCAGTGAAAATGCTGGCAACACAAAGGGCTCTGTTTTAATCACTGGCCAGTGCTACCTGTGAACACTGTAAAACCTAACAGCTGCTAGAGCAGACCCACGTTACCACAGCTCTTCAGGATTTATCACTGCAGCAGTCCCACTCCCAGGACAGCCAACTTGTTTTAAGGAATTTTAGCTTTCAGTGTCATACTGTAAAGCAATCAGCCTCTTCTATAAATTATCCATTTTTCTGGAGGAGAAACCTGCATTTCCTACACAGGGTGAAGGAAACATATCTGGAAAAGGCATTCTCTTCCTGTTAGTGGCACTGCTTCTGGGGAGTTAATAAGGATGTAAATCTTTAGACAAATTTAGCAAGCATTTTCCACTTCTTTGCATCAATCTTCAGAGGCTGATAAAAAATAAATGCTGTAATATTGGTGTTTTAAATAGCCATGTGAAATGAGGAATGAGACAGCAATTTACACCTCTGTGTAAGGATTTTTGACTGATCATTATCTGATGATTTACACAATTCCATCCATGGAAATCTTTGATATACTGTTTCCAAAGTTCACACTCAGTTTCCAGGATTCATTCATACTCAGCTTCATCACACTAAAATCCTATCTTTAGTAGCATGTTCTCTCTATTAGCATATTTCTCCTTTCCACTTAGGTGCATATAATCAGCTCACAAGTCTTTCCATGTCATTCTTTTTGTTAAACTGAGCAGCAGGAGATCCTTTCTGTTTACCATTCATTATTCTCCTGTCTCCTCTCTGAAACACCTGATTTATCAGCATAACATTTTTATTTTCTGGCCCAGATGTAGTGGCTGTGTCTGGTCTCTTCTGCTAGAGGCTCTGCTCAAGACAGGGTTTTGCAGCAAATCCTCTATGTCTGGTGGGATTCCATCCACCTTGGTGTCATGGCCCTATGACTTGGTTCTGCCTCACTTCCAGAGTCCTTTCTTACCTTCTCCTTCCCTCCTGCAAATTTCCCTAAGCTTCTCCAAACTCAATCCTCCCTTGCCACAATTCTGGGAAGCAGGTGAGTTGCCCTGCTCATGCCAGAGTTCCTTGCTTTCTCCATCAAGATTCCACATGGTTTGAAAAATGTTTGTTCCCTCCTGGACTCTTAATACTTGAATGGAACTGGAGAAAAAGGTTTTGCTTCTCGCTGCCATTCCCAGCTTAGAGAAAGTGCTTGACAAAACGTCACACTGACACCCACAAGATTTGGCTATCCCATCAGTGTAATTCCTTCCTATCCCACCAGTGCAATGTTTTCAGACATGCCTTCCTGGTAGCCATAACCATGGGCAGGTGAAGGAAAGCCATGGTCTGCTCCATGTTTAACATACCACAAGATAGGTAGAATCATACATATCTGACAGATAATAAAATCATTCCAGAGGATTCTCTCACCTGTTCTCAGTCACATAGAATTTGCATATTAGTTAACTTTGCTTCTTAGTTGAAAGGAAAGTGATAGATATTAATATTTTCAGTGTATTTTCTACTGTGTGGTTAGATCAACACATGTTACCATTCCTTAGGAAAGACACCTCACTTCATAGGAGTTCAGAAGCAAGCCCATGGTGTCTCTGTAAATTTAGTTTAGACACACTTTAAAAACTCTCCCTACACAAAACTTGCAGCTTCAGGTTTCTCTCACTCCGTTAAATTCTTCGACAAGAAGCAGTAATTCCACAAATCAGTGGAACTCCTAGGTGTGCTCTGATGAAACCTCCAGCAAGGCAAGGTCACATGTTGATCGAAGTCCCTTCCATGGAAACTCCATTCCCAGCTGCTACTAGTTGCTTGAAAAGTGGAACAGCTTCATTTGCCCCTAGGCCCAGCTCATACCGTGTTGGTTTTTCTGTCATGCTGTCTTCCTCTCACTTTGTGTTGCAGGTCACCACCCAATGCAGAGTTGTAAAGGACTCTTTTTATTTACTCAGCCATTGTAGACTGTAGCTAAGGAGTTATGGATCAGGATTTTCTACTCTGAAGATCTGCTTCCTTCATCTGAAACATCCCGTGTGGTTATAGATGAAATTTATATTGCTTTACCTGTTTATTTTTCTTATTTGAAACAAAGTGTGATGTAAGCATCCACATTAAATGTCTTTTGCTATTGTACAATTAAGTTTGTGTATGTTGTCTTATAATGTATATAACTGTACTCAGTTTTAGGCACTGGTGCTGCACAATAAGGTCCTATTAAGTTCCTAAGAAACACCAACAGTTTTGGGGCAGATCTTTCTTGCAACCCCCTTTCTGGATGACAATATAAACATTTCCAAAGAAAAACACATTTTGTAAGAGTCAATACTATTCATTTGCCATTAAGCAACACAATAATTATTATAATAAAGTGTAGCTTACACCAAGTGACATTGTGGTTCTTAAATGTCTGCCTTGCTTTAGTAGTTAGAGCCAAATTTTGCTTCCACTCAAATCAATGGGGAATTCTGCAAACTTCAATGAGAAAGGAGCTGGAACCTCCATCAGCTGCAAAAGCCTTTTCTCTGTGTGGGCTAACTCTTCAAGAACCATCCCTTTCAGTTGTACATGTATGCAAACTTGTAGCTTTCTTATCCTTAGCCAGGCAGGAAACACCTCCTCAGAGGACTTAAGGATACCTAGTTAATTATCTTCGCTGTGTTTGTACTCCTGAAGCAGATGTGAACCCCTCCATTGCTCATAATGCAGTTTGAGGCCTTTTATTGTGGGTTAGCAGCAACATCTAACTCCTAGTTCTTTTGTGCTGCCCTTTGCTGATTTCTTGTCTAACACTGAGTTATTCATTGAAAGAGCCAAACTTTCATACTGTACCCAATGCGAAACAGAGGGGACTTTATTTTGGGAGAGGTGGCCCAAATTCAAATATCTCCAGAGCAGCTCCTCTCTGCTGCCTTCCCCAAGGAATGATGATGGGATGCACGTCAGCACTGAGTTACACAACAGAGGCCCGATAAACCTTTCTACATTCTGTGCTTTTCCTGCATTAATGAGAGGGTGATGATAAGGTGTTACAACACACATGTGCAAGACTGGGCACTGCTTGTTACGACAGAAGGCCTAACTAGGTTCACTGGAAACAACCTAACCTCTCCCTTCCAGAAGAGTGAGTTCTTAATTAGTACCATGGGCCCAAGTTTCAGTCACCACCTTGCAGATTTACAGACCCTGATGCTTGTGCAGGTACAGTACTAATTAAAGATACAGGCTTCCAAGCTGGGTAGTGTAACAACACCGTACCACCTGCATATTGGCCAAAAAAGGAAATTTGTAGCACAAAGCTACCAAAATTAGTGATCCATTTTGTTTCATCATCTGGAAATGGAGTTAATCTTTCCATGTGCTTGTCTTTGAGTTCAACAAGAGACAAAAAATGAACTGGAATGTATTTCAGCTGAAATAAGATGTGTTGGCAAGCAAGGCAATTTTGTTGTTTCTTTCTCTGCAAGGGATTCGAGAGGGGGTTCGTAGCATTAGGTAAACTTTTAGGTTTTATGATGGCAAGGTTTTAGGTTAAAGGCCTAAGGCGGTAAAGCTCTCCTTTTCACACTGTGATTAGCTTTGCCGAACATCTGACCTCTGAATGAGAATCAGCACATTGGTACCATTTTCAAGAGGGTGATCCACATTTTCATGGCTGATTCCAAACCAGCTTTAGTCACCAGGCAGTCTAGGCAGAGCATTGGCACCTGGCACACTGCAATCTTGCCAAGGACCCTAAAGGCTCTTTCTTCTCTGTGAGAGGTGCTGCCATGAGGCCACAAGGGCGCATCAGAAATATTTCCATCTGCTCCTTCTGCAGGTGCAGGGGTGGTGTTCACCACTTGCAAGCAAAGAGAAATTGTGTAGAAAATTTGGTGAGGATGAGGGACTAAACTCTCTGAGCCAAGAAGCTTTTGTGTGAAAGAGGAAGCAGGGAGCAATGGAGGGGAGGAGCAGCGAATCCAGACATTACCTCAGGCATTAACGCCCTGAGGGCTAGTGAGAGATATGTTGGTGTGTTTATAGAGACAGATTAAAATCAGATTTCACACATGGATATCTAGCACACCAAGGGTTATGAAAAACCTCCTTAACTGGTGAAAGAACAATAGAATTGTGGTTGTTTTCCCAGCAAACCTGAGGAAGCTTGGCTTTGCTCCATGCCAACAGAAAATACAGAAACCACACAATGAACAATTGCTTTTGTACTGAACTGAGGAAATCTTCTCAAGTGAAGGAGGACAAGATGTGAAAGGTAAGCTTGTAGTTACACAAATCTACCCTATCTTTTACGTACACCTCAGTAAACCATTACTCAACCTGTGAAACCGTGCATTCACCTCCTGTGCCTTTCCACAGCAAGCGTCACATACGCTTAACCGCTTCTTTAAGCCTTTGAGTAACCCTTTTTTGTTTTGTTTTTCCCAGTGTCCTAATCTAACATGGTGGGAATGCTGACATGCCATTTGGTCTACACGCCAGGGCCAGGATTGCATGTGCCTTGAGCAGCTGCCAGCCCAGCCTGCTGGCTCTCGCAGCAGCCCAGAGCGGAGGCAGCCAGTGACCAGAGTGTGGTCGGTGCTGAGCACAGCTCAGGCTGCCATGCCAAAGATAACAACACCCCTCTCCCAGCTGAGCTCATGGAAGCTCCATGGTGGCTCATTCAGTGGCCCAAACAGGCTCTCGTCAGCTTGGAAAGTACCACACAGATAAACCCCAGTGTGGCTTTCAAAAGAGGTAGGAAATGTGTGTGCTCAGAGGCAGAAGAATGGGGTCTTCACGTACCCCCTGGATCTCCAGAAGACTTTAGCAGGTATGATAAACACCAAGTCACTCTAACTATCTGAACTCTGTCCTGCTCCAGCAGTCATGTATTTCCTATGATTGACTGCACTATTTAAAACACTCCAGCATGCAAACCTGAGCACTCTCAGAGAATCAGTAACTTTTTTCTTGTCTGCATCTCAGTTATGCAGCCTATCTACGCTCAAAACTGAAAATAATGTGGGACTTTGTTAAGACATGATACCAGATGGACATTTTCATGCTAAAAATTAGGAAAGAAAAAGGTTTTAGCATCTCTCTTTCCTCCCAAAGTTACAAGAGTTGAAGCCATGCACACTTATTTTTCATTCCTAGAAACTTACTAGGTAAAATTAGCCATTTCAGTGCTGTCTCCCAAAGGAGCACTTTTGGATGTTTCCCATTAAATAAAATGAAAAGGTAATATTTCTCATTTATGTTTTTATATAATTCCATCTCAAGGAAACTCATAATCATGAGTCTCACTGGGGCCAAAAAGCAGGTATGACAATGTCTTGAACTGTAGGCACAATATTCATGTCCCACAGGCAAAAGGAAAGAGTATGTTCCTATCAACTTCCTGAGAGCTAACAAAACCATGCATGCATGGAGATGCATTTATCAACAGTCAAATCACAAAGTTTAACTCACTTTAAGCTTAGGAAACATCAGGGAAGCCAGTGGAAGCACTTACATATGGTTGGATGGTCTGGAACGCTGTGTTACAGCTATAAACTATCTGACTATGCTTCAGCCAAAGCTTTATTATTCAAACAGCATCTTAACCAACTTCCCCTCCTGGTTTTGTGCTCTGCATAAACCCATATATTAAACCACTGTCTTCATGGACACAGAACCTTCTGTGAAGAAAATACAACAGGTCTGTGAGTAGAAATTTGCATAAACTCTGGAATATTAAAAATAGGTCATAGAAGAGTGATTCTGCTTAAGTCCCTCTTACTATGTGGGACCAAATCATTGTAAAAAACTTTAGAGAAAAGTTGTCAGGTGGTTACACATCAAAATGCCAGTAAAACCATACAAAATAGTCCTGGAAGAGGCCTCCATGGGTTATGGGGTATATCCTGCTGCCCAAGATAGCACCAAGCAACTCAAACTCGGCCGAGGCATCTCCAGTCTCTTCTCATAGCCTCTAAACTCCAGAAGCAATTCTTCCTAACATTAGGAAGATTTTTCCTAGTATCCAGATTAAACACTCCTCCCCTCCAATTTGGCCTATTACTTTTAGTCCTATCTAATAAAAACATAGGAAAATAAGTTGTTCCCTTTGTCTTTATAGCAACCTTTGTATGTATCAAGATGAGTTGCCTCATTTTTTTTCTGTAGACTAATCATCCACAGTTCATGCAATTTTTCTTTATATGATCTTTTTCGTTAGACTCCAATCATTTTTGCTGCTGTCCTGCTGACTTTTTCAGTCTCTCCAAAATCAGAGTAGGAAATGGTTCACACAGCCTAGTAGGAATTTTGACCTTTTTGAAACTGAATTATTATTGACTTATTTTCAATTTGTACCCTCTTATCTATAGTGCCTCTGTGATCCTTTCAAATGCCAGCTTTATGTCATTCTTCAGAAAACATTCTGAAAATTTTCTCCTTTGTTTTGAAAGGGGTTGCAATAGATACACTAAATAAATTTCAGCCACATAATTTGCTTCTAACGCCATAATCCATCTTCTTTAATACAGGAGATAGAAACCACAAAAAAATCTGATATTCTCACAGGCGGCTCAGTTTGAGCAGGGTTCTGTCACAGGCCACAGCTTTTGTACCTACATGTACAAATATATATATAAACAGTTGATTATCTTAAAGTTTGATAAATTGAAGCCCTCCAGGGTTAGATAAGTGAACTTTATCTCTTTTGAAAGAGGGAATTTCCCAGCATCCCAGTGAAACACACAACTGTTGCTTCTAGCTATATCAGAGCCCAAAATAAAACTCATTAAACACGAAGACCAGTGTAAGTAAAATTCATCTTAAAAATAGCCCAAAATAGCCTAGCCTGGAAGATCTGTGTTATTTTGTTGTTCTCTTGAGTTTCACGTGTATTTACAATAGATAGGATATTGTATGCTCAAAACAGAAGGAAAAATATTCTTCAAATCTTTCTAGAAATTAACTTTTGTAATTTGTGCCCATATTTTCAATTTTTTTTAATTACTCAGCTGAGTTTATCTCCACGTTTATTATTGCTTACTCTCCCTGATCCAGCCTTAAATTTACCCATGTACTTGATCATCACATATATGCAAATATTTTACATATTCATACATATATTTGATGCACAGGGAATTGATGTGCTATGGGTAAAATTTTCTGAAGTGCTTAACATGAAATTTTGAGTATTTCAAAAACATAATCCAATAAGTTTCAGCATGTACAAGCTCAAGTAGCACTTCTCTGTGGAGTGATTCTTCTGGAAGCACTACAACTAAACGTATCTGCTTTTTAACCCATCTCATGCCACACTAGGTATGAAGTGTTTCCCATTTTTGTGATATGCCATCTTCACAATTGCCTTTAGTGTGGCCTGGGTCACTTCTGCATGAACACTACTTATTCATCCAGCTACAAAAGTAATGAACAATTAACAATTAAGAATTCCAGCTTCGTACTGACCTGATCTTTCCCTCTGTGACATTTTAGGTCTTACTTTCCACGTCTCTTTCCTCCCAAGGCAATGTTAGCAATTTATACAGTAGAACAAAAAATTTCTATCTGCATTGTATTAGTATGGGATATTAAATTACACTAAAAAGAGGTTCTTTAAACAGCAGAAGGTTTGTTTAGAACAGTGCATCTCCAGCTTTGGGAAGCACATACTGTATCAAAATATCTATGTAGTAACTTCTCTAAGGTCTGAGGTCTCTACTTCCTCAGTCTGAGCAGCAGCACTGAAGTTATTAAAGTCTTTCTGTTCAGTCTTTCACTTCCAAAGATTAGAAAAACTCTTGGTCTGGCTCTTTTCTTTTGAGATTACTTTCAGAGAAATGTGAAAATAGCAAAATACAAACAACTATGAGGATAATTTATCTGAACCTTGATGGATACCAGAGATGCAATTCAGCTCTTCTGTATTTAACAGTGTTTTAAAATGATACTATTAAATGGGTTTCATAATAGTCTGCTCTTTCCATCACAAAGGACATTTAGGGCTACTAAAAGAATGAATTTATTGCATTAGATTAGGTTTAGCAAATGGTTGCTCAAAGGCATCTCCAGAAACTTCTCAGATGGAAAGGAATGTGTTGCCTTACTCCTGTCCATTGTGTTTGAAGTTTACCTTCATTCACTCCTAGGGAAGTGACCTGGCCTCAGAAGATGGTTTGGAAGGTGAGAGAAATGGGAATTAATGAAGTTTACTTGGACAGAGACCTGGCACACAACCTGTTATGACTCCAAGTTTAAACCCTTACTGAGAGATATTTGCATAGAAAGCAAGTAACATAGGAAGCATCTAATAGGCCCTGAATATCAACCAGTCTTCTTTCCCTTCCTCTCTTATTTGCTTCATTTCTTCTCCAGGTTTCAATAGGATAGAGCTAGGAACTGCTCCAATACATTAGGAAAACTGCTTTGCTCAGCAGCCATAAATTTCACATGGAGACTGCAGCCTCCAGGAGCAGATCCCTGCTTTACCTACTTCAGATCAATCCTTTAGTCCTGCATCATCTGTCTCTGGTAGGAGTCATGTGGCCCAAGGCATCTCATTATTCTAATCCCTTTTTCTATTCTTCTTTCAGTTTCTGAGAATATGTTCCTGATTCTTATTTCCTCACAACTAATGTAGTTCCATGGAAAGATTCATTTCAGCTGGTCAGCCTTTCCCATAAACAATAAAATAACTAGTGTCAGATAATTCTCCACTACCTCTTTGTTTCTCCTGACACTTCTTTTTGGATAAAAGATCCTATCCCTGTGACTCCTGGGAGAGAAGCTTCGTGTTTAGTTCACACAATTAGGTGGAGCATGGGAGCAGAATTTGGCCCAAGCAGCTGAGTAGAAAGGAAGCCTGCAGTGAAATACTTGCTTCTCTTGAATAATATGAACCACAGCCTAGAATAAACAGTGTCTCCATTAACCAACAGCTCACGCGTGTTCCTTCTCCTCAACCTTAGACAATACCACAAGGAAACATCCCTTCTTTTCTTCTTCCTGCAAATGCCATGCAGAAAGGGGAAGCAGCAGCAAATGGTGAACATACAGGTGAAGGAAAGTGGGTTTGTTTGGAGTTTTTTGATGGGTAGGCTGACAAGAGGCAATGACAGTGTCAGAGGAGAAAGAATAGAAGGAAATCTGGGAAGGATACCAAATCCTAGGGATTATATTCTTCCAGTTCTGAGCAGGACTTGCCTAATAGTACAGGAAATGCATTGCCTAGAAATCTCATTTCTTACACATACCCAAACTGACGTTGAGTCGGTTATGAGATTTCCCATACCACTGTCCTGTACTCACTCAGAACAGCAAAGACTTCAGCCATTTCTTGAGAAATAGCCATCGTGATGTTTTTAAAATTGGCAAGAGGTTCTTGAAAACTATTTTCGCTGAGGCAAATTTAAAGGGAAACTGGATTACTTCAGAACACTCTACCCCTTCAAGCTCTATGGCAGTCATTGAGCACGGGATAAACTGGAAAATAAAAATAGTTTTCAAGCCTTAATTTTTCAAATGAAGTGCCCTCATGCTTGGCCACTGTTTTAGTTGTGTTTTCCTAGATATCAATCCCTAGGAAATGCCCATACACTAGTTTCTCAGTTCTGTATCTCAGTTATTTTTCTTATTGATTCCGGTACTACAAGGGGAAAGAAAAATAAAAAAGAGGTGCTCTAAGTTTTTTTGGTTTCTACAGTTGATTTCTCCCCTGATAGAGCACAGAGGTGTTCTTAATGAAACATTGTATGAAGCACAGGTTAATGTCCTTTTATTCATTCAAGGAAATGGCAACTCCATCTGCTCTGTCTGAGATGAAGTGAATCAGTGAGAGCAAACCCATACTGCAAGTCTGTATTTTATATGGAGGGAAATGGAACACATGAAACACAAAAGGGATAATAAACCTGCAATAAACCAGGACAGTTATGAACTCTGCCTATTATAAATATCCATTTAGCCTTTTTTTAAACAATTCCTTGCAGTCTTTTGAATTCACCAGATATTGGTGAAGTCTGAACTTATTATTCCTTTATTGACACTTTCTCACCAGGGAAAAATAAAAAAGGTAGGGACCATGAAACAAAAGTAAGTTTTCTACTTTGTACCACACAGAACAATCAGGATACTTCTTTTGTTTTAAAGAATTAAAAGATAAAGCAACATATTTAATGTGTAAGAAAATAACTTTTTTGGTTGAGCTCCCTTGAAATATGATAGATGACAATTAGGTGAATTCTAGCCTACAGGATGATACATTTTACACATTCCCTACCAAACAAACTCAAGAGTTGAAAAGATCTGAAAGAATACGTTTCGCAAAGCCAGCACAATCCTATGTGAAGCTAATCTCTGCTAACAACCTAACAGTGGTATCCAAATTGCCTAAGGTGAAGAATGAATATAAAGGGAGAATGCACATTATGTCTCACTAAAGAGAATAGATGTTAATTTAATTAAATAAAAAGGCTTCACAGTGCTTTCAAAGCAATCACAAATGTAAACACATTTAATCCCTTGGGAAGTGTCTATTATAGTGGATGGTGCAGCTCAACCAAACGGCAATGGAAGCATGACTGGAGCCTTCACATGGAAGCAGCATGGACCCAAATCCCTTTTAGCAAAGTAACTCTTGCTTTGACACTAACTTCTGGAGTTTAAAAGGACCACACTCAGGTTACTGCCATGACCAAATCTCACTGCTGTTGGAATGCTTGATAAGAGCAGAGCTCTTCTCAGTCACCTGAAGCAAAACCAACACTTTGAAAGTTATTTTTAATTAGTCCTTACATGGCTGAGCCAAATCTGACTATACATCTATAACAGTAATGATGGTTTTTCTATGTCACAGGGACAAACTAATACCCACTGGCTCTAGAAATCTGGTAAATGTCCTTCAGGTTATACTCCAGTTTAGCAAAAATGTTCCAACAATGCTTGGGTGAAATGTGTGCCTGTGCAATGCACCAGCACTAACATCTAAGCTCCATTAGATATTCAAATCCACTATGAATAGAAAGGATACCTTTACTTAATGGGTTCTCTGTGTAGGGGTTGAAACAGGGATTACTAAGACAGACCACCATAAATGTGTCTGGGACAAGCAGATATATATGTATTTTTACTCAGGTGTTCCCCTTCCATTCCTTCTCCAAAACATTTTTAATGTGATCAGCAAGGACCAGATTTCATTATTTTTTATTACTGCCACCTCTAATTTGGTTGGTCCTATTGGTTCGTTCAGCTGCAGAAAACAAACATTTTGCTAGGTGCCCTGTACCCCTGTAGAGTCACAAAGGGAACACCATGCCTGCTTACACCCTTCCAGAGAGATTTAATTGAGGAGAGAGAAAGTGCACATGGACTTGCCTGCACACACACCTGAACATACACGAGGGAATAATTGTCCTTGTTCCCATTGTCATAGCAGGATATAAGAAAAAGTGTTAGTTTTTTGTCACATCTTTAAGTTAAATCAATGATGTCATGTGTGTCTGTGGAATCTTAGGAAGAAAAACATGGGAGGTGAAGAAAAAATGTTACTTTGAAATGTTTGAGAATTAAATTAATAAAACTGTTTCAGTGACAACTACTAAAACTCTTTAAGAGTGGAAAAATATCCAGTAAGAGTCCACTACAATTACTAGTCACAACCATATTAAAATTTCTAGGGCCTTTTGAAATGCAAATAATGAAAGGCAGTTGTAGGTGACCTCCAGCACTTTCTCTCATACACATTTCACTTATGTACCTCAATTACTACTAAAAGTAAACCTCTTTCAAAATGAATGCAAAGCTTATCTGGTGCACAGCTCTATGTCATTCCTAATTTCTGCTCTGTATCACCTACAATGGGCAGGTTGTGCATAAAGGACATTAAAGGTTGGTGGACAGCTCCCTTCCCATCCTCAGCAATGCTGCTCCTGGTTATCGAACAGATCCTGGGGCTATCAAATACTCATCCTTTCTAAGGCCTTTACTTTCTAATGGAATAGAACCATTTGGGTTGCAAAAGAGCCCTAAGATCATCAGAGTCCAGCCAGATCACGGATGAAGGCATTGAGCAGAACACGCCTTGGGGAACACCACCAGTGACTGGGCACCAGCTGGATCCAGCCCCATTTCCCACCCTATGGGCCTGGCCATACAGCAAGCTCTCCACCCATCCCAGCCATGAGCAGCCAGGAGAACTTTGTGGGAGACAAAGGCTTTATCAGAGTCCAGGTAAGCAACATCCCCAGCCTTTCCCTCATCCACTCAGAGGGACATCATATCATAGAACAGGGTCAGACCAGTCTTTTACAACCCTGGGCCAGCTGGGGCTGATCCCCTGGTTGTCCTGTGTGTGCTGTGTGCTGGCACTCAGGAGGATCTGCTCCATAATGTGGTGTTTTGGATTCTCCCATGAGTTGGGCCACATACACCTAGGCACTTTTTCAACACTGCAGACAAACAGCAATGCAAACTGAGAAGTGTCCCTTTTCCAGCATGCTCTGTTTTGTATTTGGACGTGCTCTGAACTATGTGTAACACAACTGCCCCACCTTTCCCCAGAGGCAGGGAGTTAAATGCTTCCTTTTGCCAAGTTTGCCAGTATGTCCATATAAATCAGAGTGGGTGCCATCACTGTAGGAATATATTCACCGTCCTTTTCCTTTGAATTCTGACTTTCTGCGCTCTGCAGGAAATGCAACAGAGCATTATTAGTGGAAGGGGAGACTGGGCAGTTTCCTGAGGACTTGAGACCCAAGCTAATTTGAAGCCATGCCGAATTTAAAAAAATGTGTGAAAAGGGAAATTAAAAAGGTTTTTTTAAAAAAGGAAAAGAATAAGAGAAAAGGAGAATAGAGAGGAAAGGGAGAAAAGGGGTGAGAAAAAGGGAGAAAAGGGGAGAAAAGGAAAATGGGAAAAGAAAAGAGGGGAGGAAGCAGGAAAGAAATAAAAGGAAGTAAAGTGAAAGGGGAACAGAAAGGGAAAGAAGGGAAAAGGAGAGGGGGAGAAAGGCTGGGAAAGTGAATATGTAAGTAGAATTCCAGTCAAGACACCATGAATCTGTGTAGTTTCAGGTCTCACCTATTACAATGTTTATGTTGATCTATTTGGAGATCCTGACGTCTCTTTTATGTAGACCACCAGACTCTTATCCTTTTAAAATGAGTAAAAACACTCATGCACTGCACTGCCTGGGAGTCAAAATTAAGCATAAAGTCCTTATCAGTCACCAAGGGAGGGGATTCTTCCTGCTGCAAATACAAGATGTGATTTTGATAGCAGAGCTTCTGCTGTACAACCTCCCAGAGAACTTAGAATCCTTCTGACTGCCCCAGTGCAAGTAATTGCAAGGGAGGAAATCAGTCTGGATTTTTATCATGTATTTATATTGCTAAATCTCAGGAATTCTACCTTAAGATTATTTTTGAGCCTTGGGTGTTGCATGAGTACCACTCTGACTTTCAGCACAAATATAAATCCCTTTCTCAGTGCTAGCAATTCCAATCACTGCTATTCAAATATTTTGTTTATAAAATGGTTTCCTTCATATATTTGTCTTCCTATGCAAGGGCAAATACACATACATTTATGGCTTTAGCAAATGCCAAGCATTAAAGGAAATGTCCATTGATTAATTCTTAAGTGTGGCCACGAAGCAGAGTTTCAAGAACAATTAGTTGATGCAAAGATTAAGACTCAGGAAGACAAAAACATAATTCAGAAGAGGCATGGCAAAAAGGAATTAATAAAACAATTCTCCCAGACTTTCATGTAGGTGGACCATGGCCAAAGGCACCCCATCTCCACCTCCTCCTCTTCCTCAAAAATCTCAAAAACACAAAACATCTTCTGAAATAAAAAAACCTTAACAGAAACCAAGACTCAGTATGTATTCATTAGCATGGTTTAACAAGGCTATCACGTGCTGCTTTTCTTTTCCTGTTAATAAAGTTTGATAGATTTTATTTAAATTGTGTAAACGTTAAAAGATTATATAATTGGCATTTCAAGAGGATTCTTCACAAATTAACCATATAAAGGCACGAGATGAGGGGAAGGAGGAAAGGAAGTGAGAACTATACAACTGAATTCAGGATTTACTTTCTCCAACTCCTACTAATCTTTTTTTCAAAGTGTGGGGAGCAATGATCATACCAAATATAAAGAAAAATAGCAACTGGAATGTACTTGTGTGATGAAATGGTCATGGCAGCATTCACTGGAATCCTATAATTCCACATTGTATTGAGGAGGTGTAAAATAATAGTGCAGACCTGGCATAATTATGACAATTGTTACTTCAGTGAAGTATTAATTCTGAGGCTTCCAATGAGGCTTGGTTTTCTTTAACAATGAGTAATGTCCCATACCATACAACTCCTCTGTCTCCATCACCACTTTAAATCAAACCTGCTGTTAGGACACAGTTTATATTTAGCAATAATAATGTATATAGTCACAGGAATCCATGAATGAACATGGGCAGACAGAGTTTTCCCTACAATCATGCTTGCCTGGGCAAAGTACCTTAATGCAATAGAGCTATGTGAAATTCTTGTGCTACGTGTTGCTTGAAAGTCTTTTTTTCTTTTTCAGCATAGGAAAGATGGCATGTGGTGATAGTTCTTTTTCAAACATACCCTCATTAAGACACCAAGAGCTAGTTGGAAATGGTTTCCCTCCCCTTGCTCACCATCTGTTATCTAAGTATTTCACCTGAACCCCAGGAGACTGAGGGGTAGTGCTGGAAAATTCCCCTCTGCTTGAATGTGTAGATTTCACCCTTTACCAAATAAAATTTTTTAAATAATAATTCTTTAAAAAGCAGCTTCACCCTGTACATCTGGATTGAGGGTCTTGGCAGGAACTTCATTGGGATGCAGAGTTCCAGTAGCCTGCTATTACATTCACAGCAGCTGGAATTGCAGACCCTAATTTGAAGTTATAATGTAATACCATAAAGGCAAAGGCTTATTTGAGTTTGGTTACAGCCCTTCAGCTTTCACAACATCTGTCCCCACCCACACAGAGCCAGTTTCATCTTACAGAAATGGGGATAAGCCCTGTTACCTGTATCCTTGTGTCAGGAGACACTTGCAGGACTTACATTTCCGGATTATGTTCTGGCAATGGTCCTTTTAGATGAATTCCTGTCCCCTTCAAGGCTTAACTGTAACTTCAGCAATTTGCTTATCAGTTCTCAGACAGTTCCCCTTCTACCCAGCCCTGATCCTTGGCAGCACTGCTCCTCAGTGGCCCCAAGGTCCTTTGAACACTGCACCCCACTAACTCCCTGCTCAGCAAGAAAGCACAGCCCCTGCAGTATGGGGAGCGTGTTTAATATGGCACAGCAAACCCCTCTAATCTCACCAGCACTTTCTTAACAAGGGGCCCTTCAGCACTCAAAAAAAAAAAGCCCAAACATTAAAAGCAAACAAACAAACATCTTCCGTGAAATTTTAATAGCTCACTTAGTGGTGGTGACAGATGTCAGATTGACACTGCTGGAGGACACAGCTTTCAGAGCTCCATGCACAGGTTCTGCTGGTACACTGGTAGTCCTTTCTGCCTCCTGTGCCACCCTCAGACCTCCCCTCATGAATGCAACGTGGTGCTGAAGCCATCACCTGGAGAGACCACCTTGAAGGACAGTGTAATCCTCATGCCAAATTAATGCTTAGGTTCCTGGCTGACACTGCCAAGAGAGGTGCCATTCTTGATGGTCTTTTTAATGTAGATACCTGCCACCCACTGAGAGCCAGACTGAGAGACCATCAATTCATAAATTTATTCTATTTATTTTATGACATCACATCAATTAAACTTCTATTCCAAAACCTCGGGTTGTAGCTGAAAATACCTCCAGGCAATACCTTCACATTTAAATTAAAAAAATATCTCACTTCATCTGGCTTCTTCTGTTCCTCCTTCCCCCTCATTGTAGCTCGGAAATGACATACAACAGATGGAGTATGGAAACAAACTAAATATCACCATTTTAGACATTATCCCAGCAGGTGTTCATGTTTTTCTTGGAATTTATGAGAAGCAGTAAATATTGCTAACTCACCTCTGCCCATCTTGCTGCAAACTGTGGCCAGCTTATAAACACCATCCCATTGCCACTGGTGGCAGTGGACATGGCCATCAGAACCCACTGTGGGAGGCTCTAAAGAGCTAACACTTTCTAATATTGCCTCCCATTGATGCTTTAAACTTGTCATAAAAGGGGTGGTTTTTTAATTTTCTCTGTTTGAATTAGCCATCACCAGAGCAAATGTCATGGTAAAGTAATGGTTTGGGCCCCTTTCAGTTCAGATGAGAATCATTTGGCTTAAATAAGCAGCCTGTCACTGCTGAATTTCGTTACTCATTTCCTGTCATTAAATTAGATGAGATTAATAAATAGAAACTGAAAGACAGTTGGCCAAATTCAGCTCTCCAGTGAAACTCATCCCAAACAAACCTGTGAAGGGAGCCCAGTCGTTCACTGAATGTGCTATGGGGCATTTCTTGTGCCTTGTAGAGATGCTCAAGCAGAGCAGGATTGTTTTTCCTAATCTCTTCTCTTGACCCCATTTGTCCCAGATAGGCATCTCAGCCTGACAGAAAACACTGCTAGACACCAGACAGGTTTTGAAATAAATGAGAAGAGAATCCAGTCCCACAGCAGAAGTGAGACTAATTAATGACATTTCAATGAGACCCTAATGAGCCAGAGAGGAGAAAACATCCATGAAGAGAAGCCCCAAGACTCCTATACAGACTTTGAGGCTGTTTTCTCTGCGAGCGGATCCTACTCCCCATGCCCCATTAATGCCCATCCCTCTGAGGTGCTGACCTGAAGCTGTCCCCCACACCCAGCTCTCCACTCTCCTCTGTGAGCTTAGAACCATTTGATTGTGAAAAGTGGGTGAGTGAGAAAAGCTGAAAGAGAAATCAAAATCAGGCTGCAGTTGACACTCTGCCCTGAATCTGATCCTGTAGTGCCTGGGCATGGTGAGGCAGATGAGACCGTTGCTGTAGTGGGAGCTGGCACCAGCCCCTGTATGGAAGTTGCTTAATGCTTTTCATCCTAACATTCTTTCAGTCAATTTTTGAATAACATTAACACCTTCATTGTTTGTCTTTGAAATCTGGCAGAAGTGGGGATTGCCCGAGGGCCAGTACCATGCCTTTCACTGGTACTGTTAATAAATTCAAATGCGGACTAGTAACAGAGGTGTTGAAAATCATCATTTTTTCACTGTATTTTCCAGAACCCAGAGTTATTTTGGTAAGTAGCAAACACTCCCAGAGATTTGATGTGCCTGCCTTCATGCTGCATCCTGAACATCTCCATGAATGGCAATGCCTTGGGCTGGTACAGAAAAACCCCTCTGCCAGTCCACCAAGGGGACTTGGTGTAATAGGCACAGGATTGCAACAGCCAGCATGGGGTCATGGAATGGTGGCAGGAAACAAGGAAGGAAGAACAAATCATTGGGATGAGGTATCTGGATTGTGGGAGCTGTTGACAAAGAAAAGAGAATTGAATGAAAGGAAGAGGGATGATTATGGGCAAATATGTAACGAAGACATAATTTAAAAGTAAAATTAACTCTAAGAACTAGAACTCACTATACATCTCCCTCAAATGGCTAGTTCACACAGGGAATGACTTTTGTACTGAATTGAATAACTTCTTTCTGTCTGATGACACTCAGTTGAAAATTTCTTGCATTGTTAGGCCTGGAGGTCAAATATTATCTATGGGAAATGATAAATGACAGTTTAGAGGTTTTTTTGGTAACATTTATTAATTAAATATGTGTAACTAATGTGAAATGGCATACATATAGCTAATGAGAGAAGGTTGCTGTTTTAGTTTTCATTGTAAGGCTTCCAAAGGTAGAGAACCAAGAAATTCACAATTGCCTTCCGTAAGCCTATGTATTGCAGACCTTAATGACAGGAAAACATTCCTATTTTGTCACAGGAACCCTGTGTCCATCTGGAAAATGAGGCCAGAGCTCCTGGTTCCCCTGAAGATGTGACAACTTGAACTAAATACACCAAACTAATCCGGACTTTTTACACCAAATGTTGAAAAAAATAAAAGAAGGGGAAGGGAGAACCAGCAGAGTTCCTAAGGTCAGGTGCGTGGTCATTGTTCCCTTCACTGGTTTACATTTTTGTGCTTGAAGCAGACCCTCAGAGCAGCAACAGAGAGTGATGGGAAGCAGGTGAGCAGTGCGAGGTTACCAGAAAGCAGTGGATTGAGAGGTGGCCCCATTGCTGCTGGAAGGCGGAGGCACTGGCAAACCCACCAGGCATCATGAAGAAAAGCCATGCTCAAGGAAATAGGAAGCAGAGCTGGACTCTGCTCTGCTCTGGTCTAGGCAGAATTGCTGCTTTTAGGCTGAGCATCCCAGCATAGCCCTGGGGACTCACATGCACATCTGGCCTATAAGCAGCTCTATACCCTTTGTCTTCCCAGCATCCCAACAAGCGCTGTGGTCCTGCTGGGAGGGCTCCCAGCACTCTGGCTCACAGTGCTGCTCTGCTGCTTTCTTCCAAACCTGGGATCTACGGCAGGGTTGATGTAACAGAGGCTGCAGTAACTGAGAGCTGCATCCAGTTACTGCATACAGCCGAGGCCACCAGGTTGGCTACAGCAAGGTTTTCCAGTCCCTCAGCACAGGCTGAACACAAAACATTCCAACAGGGCAGAAGTAACAGTGGCCTGCTTTGTCAGGGAAAGGAAAACACAATTCCCATGGTTTCCGTGTCATCACAAGACCCATTTGTACAAAAATCTCAAACTCAGCACGTTGGAGCAGCAGATCTTCAAAGGACACCCTGTGGGGACTTCTAAACTTCCACAGCCTGTCTGACAAAAGGGAAGAATTCTGAAAATAAGGGTCTGGAAATTAACAATTCCCGTTCTGGATGAGACTATCAGGATTACCTCTGGGATTACTGTTACTCACTTTCCAGCAATACCTATGGATTAACTATTTCAAGACAATGTTCCAAACTTTTCTCCCAAGAAAGCCTGTTAATGGAACCTTCCTGAACTACTCTTTTTTGCCAGTATATGCCAGAAAAAGGCAACACAAAGATTTGAGGAAGTAGAGGAAAGCCCTTTTGATACCTAAAATTCCACAGTTCCTGTAAGTAGACTAGGCAAAGATAATGCTCATGTCCCACTCAAACTTCTCTTAAGGTACTGCATTTTAATTTTGCTGCAGCTTTGGAAGGGTGTTCTCTTCCCATGTGCATTTTCATGAAATATTATTGAGATTATTGACATGCAGTGTTGAAATGCCTTTTGGTACCATCCCATTTTAACAATGTATAAAGTTATAGTATCTAGAGGGAATCTAGGGCATCAAAGCTAATGGAAGTAATTCCTTGGGCTTTAAAGTAAACTCATGTTAAGATCTCCAAGTTGTATTTTAAGTCTGTATGGTATTTGGGAAGGTCTTAGAAGGAAGATGTTCCATAAAGAGGAAAAATCATTGTAAGGTGTAGTTGTTTCTGCAGGATAAATTATTCTTCAAGAATAGAATATGTAATGTAATTCTTATAGAATTGTGTGCAACAAAATTTTTAAAAACCTGCACACACTTAGTTAAAACACCCATTAATCACTGTTTCACAACCTAACAAGACAGTAATTTTTATGATTTTAAATTAATAGTTTCCTACTTTCCAGTCAGAGCATAGCGGGAGAACTGAATCAGTAATGACATGGAAATAATGCTCAAATAAATATATTTAACTTTAAGGGAAAGGCTTGTTCATCTCCACATTAAAAGGAGAATGATTAATAATTCAGCTTTTGTTTGAATACCTAAAGGGCATCAACTACTATTTTCCCATTAAAGCTAGCTCTGACTCAGCGTGTGGTTGCATGAGGTGTTTCTTTTCAGATGTGTCAACTGAAAAGGGAGCCTGCTGCAACTGCAGCCCAGCTCTGAAGTCAGAGTAGATGAAAAGAGGCATGTAGTCAGGACCTGATGGTGCTGAAAAAAATATGGTAAAAATAGATTTGTTTTTCTGTCAGTCTGCTTGCCATTAAATGCCAGTTTGGTTTTTAAGGTTTTGTTATTTAATCCTACATTACAGTCACACCTGTTAGTCTGCTCGCTCACCAGTGCTGAGCACTGCTAGGTGTGTGGTACCCTGGGAGAAACCAGGAAAACCTCACAATGGTTGCTTTCTAGGTGCAGACGTGCAGTTTACACAAGTACAGTTTAGCATTTCGGATCGTAAAAATTCATTTCAAGTGGATTGACTGAGAGAAAGGACTTTCAGCTCCCTCCAGTACACATTGGTTGCTGTGGTAAATGTTTCCCTACCACAAGATGCAGTCCCAGACATGAGGTTTCATAACCCTTTGCCAACCCTTCCTCACTAACCAGATCAGTCCTGGGCCCTTTCCTTCGCTACACATTTTTAATCATCCATTTTCAGTTGCTTAAAACTTTCCCAAAACAATCCACTTTGGGAAGAAACACCCTGTGCCCACTTTCTACCACTAGAGAATGTCCTCCTTAGCTGAGTTTCAATCTGAGCAAATCTCACTTATGTTTATCTGCACTCTCAATTCATGTACCTCCCATCTGTTCCAAGGAAGGTCTTGCACTCACGCAGCTAAAATTCCCAACCAAAGCTGTACCTTTTACATGTGGACACATGGAAAGGTTCCTGAGCCTTCTGCTGATGTGAATAATGGCACCAAATGATAGCATTATAGCTGCAGTTATAGGTACAGGTTTCAGAGGACATCTCACGGAGGTGGTGTGACTGATATTCACCCTAACAAGGCTGAAGCTGGGAACAAAAGCATAACGTGAATTGAGCAATATGTGAAATTCTGTCAGGTTCCCAAAAGTGGAGTGAGCATAAACACCATACCTTGGTTGTTTACCTCCAAGAGGGCCTTCCTAGATGGAAGAGTTTCCTGTTACATCCCAGACTTACTATTGTTTGCAAATAGATAGATCTATATATAAATATATATACATAATGTATGTGTCAAGTATAAGCATATGTACACATATCCCTATACATACTATACACATGCAAAACACATAATAAATATCTTTTTCTCTATTACATATAAAGCACAGCCCACCTAGACCCATGAATATATGACAAATCACATTTTCTTTTTCTGTGTAACAGTCCTATAAATGGAGAAGATTAGGACTGAGCACCCTGAAGCTGAGCATTCCATTCCATGCCATGTGATAAGTGGGCTTCTCAGGAAAGTTGAGCTTTCCCCCAGCAAGGGACAGTTTAAAATGCTGAACATGGCACTTTTTTTCCCTCTAGCCAGACCACAAAACCCTTTCTCAAGGAAGAATGACCTCATATCTTATTAACCAGAGCACAAAACAAATGAGCTCACACACACACACACACACTCACACTCACACACTCACTAGCACACACATATACATGCAACCACACACCCAAGCAAAAGCTGAAAGACAAACTTTTAAAAAAAGGACTTACAAGGAAAAGTTAGTAAACACAGATTTTGGAATCTAGTTCCTTTCTAAAGGTAATGCCTGACAATTGTCCTTCCAGAGTTTTGAAAATTACATGGGGAATTTGCAGACTTAGTCTATACTTTTCCTTTTCCTTCTCTTATTTGGATCTAATAGGCAAATAAGTAAAAAATCCATATTTGTGTTCTCTTTGGTTTGCTTAGAGGGGAAAAGCAATTTGAGATTTTCTTTATAAATACTCCCATAGGACAGAATACTCAGAAACCATTCAGGACCAGAAGCACTAAAGCTGCACATAAACCCTGCAGAACACGCCGTGGGAATGAAATCCTGTAAAAGTGTGAGGAAAAGCAAGTTGAGTTCTGCATATTCTTGGATGGTGTATTTGCACCCTTTTGAATAATTTCCTAATTCTGATCGTCCTTGGTTAATAATGACACAGTAGAAGTGGAAAAGATGCATAGCATAACTATGCTGAGAAAAACAACTCAAATTAAAGAAAGGCTTGCACGGGAAGAGAAAGGAAATGGACTACAACTTCCCTGCTGGAAAAAGAGATGACAGAAGAGAAATATGATAGCATCTACAAAATTCTGAATGGCAAAGAGAAGATGAGCAGAAAATTACTATTCCCTATTTCTCATTACATAAAAAATGAGGGAGAATTCAGTTCCCTCTATATGAAAAACAAACAAAAGGAAATACTTTTTCTCACTACATAATAATTAAACCGTGGAAGTCAACCACAGGATGTTGTGGAGGCCAGCATTTTAACCAAGCCCAGAAAAGTTTTGAGTAAAACTCAGGAAAAATAAGTTTTATTGGTGGTGCAATGCATCTACCAGGCCCTCTCTAAATCAGCAATTATTGAGAGACAGGAGAATTTAACTGGGAGATGATTCACTTTATATTAATGTCTGTGTCTGCTGCTGGCCCCTGCCACAGGCAATCCAAAAGGTTAGCTGCACCCTGATTCTGATTTAATATGGTGATTTTAAGGCTCTCTGAAGATTTTAGGTGTCAAGGCTGGTGTAGGTGTAGGGCCTACGAAATAAGGCACTTAAACAGAGAACTACTATATTTGCCTTTTGTTTTCATGACAATGTAATATCCACAAATTAATGCAGAGAAGAAGGGAGCATACATGTTAACACGAAACCAGCAAAATACATATGAGACAGGGTCATTTTTCCCCTAAATCTCTACCAAGTCTCACAGTTCACTTGCTTTTGGCCCATGCTCCTTTTTTAACATACAAATGCTCATTTTAAGAGGAGTACTTACAAGCTCAGGGTGGTTTCTAGCACTGATTTCATAACCACAACACCATCAAAGAGTCGGGTTTTTTATAAAATTGAGGAATATATGGCACAGACTGATGCAGGGGTTGTGGGATTTCAATGTTCACTGAAGAAGCTAACACTGTCTGAGGCCAGGTGAGCATCAGAAGTTTTCCATGTAGTCCTGCAATGTCTCTCAATCCTTACACATGTTTCAGCCCTTTTAATATTTTAGCCCCTGCTGTGCTTGGTTCTGAACCAGAGCAGCTCAGCAGCCTTTCCCTACCCTGAGCACATGGGTCTCCCTCTCCTGGGCTGTTTGTACTCCCAACCTGCTTTGTCTTCTGGTGGGTCCAGTGCACAAATCTGGCTTCCAGCACACTTTTTGTTCCTCTTCTCCCCTTGCCTTCAAAGTATGGATTTTGTAGAAGCTGTATTTTTGTTGTGCTTCAGGTATCAAGGTGGAGAAACTGAATTCATGTAGTCTTACACAGGATGTTAGCCCAAGTCTCGTGAGAGGAAAAGCCAGACAGGGTATGACTGAAAGGGCACTGTCCCAAACCCATGGCTCATTCCTAACAAATACTATTGCAGTTTTCTTAGGATTGCCATAGATTTTCAAAGATCAGCATTATTTCTAGAGTGCAGACTACCTAAGCAAGGATTCTATATGAACACTGGGAGTGATAAGTGGTAATTTTTAAATTAGTTTCCTTTAAATTTCTGGAAGCAGACCTTGGTTATGATCTTCCCATTTGCATTGTTATTTGAAATGTTGGGAAGTTTTCTACCAGCCTGTAATCCATAGTAGCTGCTCATATTTAAAACATGTCACACTCCTGACATGTTGGGAAGTCTCTCAGCCCAGTATAATATTTGGCTTTCAAATTTTTATTTTTCAACAAGAGGACCAACAGTCTCAATCGGCAAAAGAGAGTTTGGTTATTAGAGTTCAGACATGAATTTGGCTTGCTAATGCCAGAGAAATACAAGAGCCTCCTTTCATGCTCTTAATGAAATCATTAATTATGTCAGCAGCTCAAACGATACATCTCCAAACACTTTACATTACTTTGCAAAAGGATAGTCACACAGAAATCATAGGAAAAAAATATCCTTGACTTCTAAATTCATAAATTCTAATAATAAATAGATTTCTGGTTGCAGGCATTTGTACAGTCATTTTCTCCCATCCTCCCTCTTATTCTGTCATACTGTGACTGAGGATTCGGTTATTGCTTGTGGAAAAAAAATTAAACTGAACAATATATCCATATACTGTTGCCTTGTTGCAACCTAAATGACCTTCCTGAAAATTTGCCATGCTTCTGCTTAGCAAAGAAACCATCTCAATAGACTTCTTTCTTTATAGCTAAGAATTTGCTATACCTTACTGTGACCCTTGCTATATTTCCTATCATTACTAAATAGTTGTTTTGATTAAATAATCAACTTGTTGACAATGCCATAAATAATAATTAAATTATTTATCTTTCATGACTTAAGTAGACACAACTTCATGCTTTAAAACAGCCTCTGTTACAGAAATGAGCTTTTATAGATGGTAAATAAAACCAGATTTCAGCTGTTAAAATCAGAAAAAGTCTTGGGGAAAACTGTGTCCAATCACAGAGCTACTATAATGCTGACTGTGCTGTAGTGCACTTGGGGAGGCAGAGGACTTTTGAAGTAAAGCAAGGACTGCCATTCAAATTGGTTTTGTTAATCTTCCACATAAAATATATAATTCCATTTTTTATTCCAGTAAGGCCAACTCCACTGTTGCTGCTCGTTCCAGCAAACAGTTATTCACTGTCTTTCTCACATCACTGAAGAGGCAGCTTATCTGTTCTGCGGTGGTATAAAATAAAAAAACATAATATAAAAATATAAAGCATAATATAAAAAACATAGTAGCATGGAAAATATAGCAAAATTAACAAGATAATATAAATACATAAAATTTGCATTTTTTTGGATGACCAAGCACTGTATTCACATGATTTGTCAGAAGATCATGAAACCTGTAGTGAAACTTCTGTGAAAGAGGCTGGGAAAAAATCTCAGTATTCCTTCACACAGCAGTGATTTCACGGAACTTTGTACATGGAAATTTTTGGACTTAAAGCTGTGATCATTACTTATAATGTGCTTTCAGGAAGGCCCTGGAAATAAGGAGAGAAATGCAGAGAAACTTCATCTATGTCCCCATGCCAATATTCTTGAGGAACCTTGCAGTACTGAGGGTGGATTAAGCAATCACCTTTAACTGGGATTTGAGGGATTCATTTCAGGTCAGTGAACACACTGACATGGTTTGGTTCTTTGGAGGAACTTGAAAGACTTGGTGCCTTCTGTGTGAATTACTTATGCAGGTAGTGTACAACTTGAGATGTTTCTAAAATAGCTCTGAAAACAGAGGGGTGTGATTGACCTGTACACAAAAATAAAAGAGCCAGCATGGAAAGGCTTGGAAATCAGGGTATAAACCAGGTAGGAGGTAAACTTATTTTGAAAGAGAGACATCCACAAAGGCCAATGACAGACTTGAGAGATTAAAAAAAAAAAGCCGAGGAAATACCTACTTTTCATATTAAGGTGAAAGTTCAGGAACAGGAAGACTCAAATATGCTGTGTTGTAACCCAACTGAAGTTGACTGAGGTTCATATAAGAGTTGCAGTTCCAGCAGAATGACTTACCTGTGAACTTTACACTTGGCAAAATATTTCTGTCCTGCACCAATGGGATTAAATAAAACAGAGAAAGTCACAACATTGTTTTAAACATGCTGTAGTCCTTCCTGTCTTTAACTCATACTTTACAACATTCCCATTTTCTCCACACCCCCCCCCCCCCAAAGGAGGTTGGGGGACTTTTTCAACACCAAAGGAAAAAAAAAAAACCTAGAATTCTTCTCACTAATACTGTTCACAGCTGTCTCTAGTTTGACTTCTAGCCTCTTCTTTTGGCTAATGCAGCTTTCAGATAAGTTTCCAACCTCTTTCTCTTGGCTAAGCCCCAAAACTCCTCCTCCATCCACATCCTCATAAACTGCTCATTTCTTCTGTTCAGCAACAACCTGTATAAATTTCACTTTGCACTGGTGTTGTGGTTTTAGGAGTGGGGAGGGGGCCATAAAGATGGCTCCTGTGAGAAGTTTCTGGAATTCTTCACCATTTCCAGCAGAGCCAATCTCTGATGGCTCTGAAGATGATGGACATGTCACTGGCCATGTTTGGG